>JAURVB010004967.1:0-32164 GCA_033002965.1 Piper betle
TATTATTTTAACTCGAGTCGGAGACGAGGCAAGTAATATTTACGAGTTTGCCACCACACACACCCCCAACCTTTCCTTTCTTCTTCCCCAAACCCTTGCAGTGCGCCGCCACTGCGCATGCGCCGCCGCTGCCGTGGACGCCTGCCCGGCCGCCAATCGTCGTCCCCTAGCTCCGCCACGACGTTGCCGTGCCGCCCTGACCAGCCCTGCTGTTGCCAGGCTGCCGTGACGCCGGAATCTCCTCGCCTAGGGCTGCATCTACATTTCAGTCGCGTCACCGATTCCGCCACCGGCGACCATTGTCCACGACGATCAGGTGGTCACTTCAGCACCCTCGACCACCCAGTGACCCTTCCTGACCGGAGCGGAGGCCATCGCCGTCGTGGCCAGCCGGATCTAGCCACCATCACCACCGGCTTGGTTTTATGCATTTTCCGGTGAGCCGCCATCTCCGTTGGCCGCATCGACCTCATAGATGAGTTGGGCTCGCCGAGGCGGTTCCAAGGGTACCCAACACGACCACTTTCCGGCTAGTAGACGCAACCGGCGACTGTTGCCGGAAAACCACCTGGAGCTGCCGAAAAACCGCCAAAACGTCAGAAAATTCGGAATTTGCTGGAATTCACTGGATCTTCCGCGGGGCTCACCCAGTCGAGCTCAGTTCGAGCTTCAGATGCCGATGAGCGCCGAATTTAAGCTCCGAGACACGCGACGGAACCCTAGCCGTCGTCGATTGCCGACTACGTGAGGTATAATTACCTCCGATTGAGTTATTTAAAATTGATGATGATTGTTAGTATAACATGTTAGAATTGAGTAGTTATCATGATGAATGCCAGACTATGAATGAAGTTACATGATGTGATTGATAGTGCATGGAGGATAAGTAATCTAGTCAGATAAGTAAATTTGAGCATGTTAATCGGGTACGATGTAACTTAGGAAAAACACAGTAAAATTGGTATGAATAATATTAGTTAGAATTATTTTCATATTTATGATTATTTGATTGTTGATTGACGGTCATTGTGTGTGATTCATCATTTAGTTAGCGGGCGTTAGTATTTAGTTTTGATGTGTAGGTACGGAGTAGGAGCTCGCCGCCTAGGCGGGATGACACGCTTGGAGCTTCTACCAGGTCCGTTTAGGACTCGCCTCTGTTTTATGTCTTTCTATTATATGTTTATCTTATTATTTGCAGGACGAGTTAAGTGGCGTTTTATTGGATCCCACTTAACTCGGGCCATCTAGCCGAACAAATTTCTGGATTAACAACCCCTCAAGGATTAGATCCCTCGAGGATGATTTCGAAAACAAGATCCACCACAAGTTGCCTTCGGGCCTATTATATAAATCCCTACCCAACCCTATATATATGTAGTTTTTGCATTTTCAGTGAGACGAGAGATGGAGAAACCGACTGCACGTACCATGAGTGGATGCTGTGATAGTCAAAGCGGGCTCTGGATTAATGCGAGCGGACTGTTCCATTCCCGAGGGTTCCTGACAACTCCGCGTTTGAGTTCCTCACACCCGAAGAACGTGGAGGTTTACGGGTACTATTTAGTACAGCGCATGTCCGGACTTGTGGTTCAAAGGGTATTAAAGGCGACTGCTTGAGATTACTCGGCCTTGGTGCTCAAGGCCAGGAGAAATATGGAGGTAAGGAGAGGGCTTAGGATAAATTTTTACGTGAAGTACTGAAAAACAAGTGTCGAGAGCGGCACAGTACCAGCAGCAGATCAGCAAGTTCGGGATGCTACCGGGTCTGCAGCCCAGTGGCTCGTCAGTAGTACCCTTCAGAGTGTTCACGTGGAGTATATGATGTTTTCTTTCATATGAGAGTTTGCTCTCGTAGCCAGCTTGTTATAGTTATTTTATTTTCCGGACCAGTAACACTTGTTACTGACGTGTTTTTATACTATATGTAGGTAATAATCACGAGTTGGGGGAGCCAGCTTGGACAGAGGAGCACTGTTGTCGCTTGCACACATGTCAGTCGATTGGGTGATTATATTGTGTTTATGATGTTATTATATAGCGAATGGTGTAATTAAATGTTTGAGACATGATGATGTGACATGATTAAATGTTAAGACATGATAGATTGTGAAACATGAATAGAGTGCATAGTGGAAGTGTTGCGGGTTGAGACCCCGGTTCTAGAATGAATTTACAGTATATTAGATTGTTTTAATAAAATTGTTGATATATATGCATATATAATTGTATATATTATTTTGACAGGGTGGACCCTAATTGCACTTTTAGGGGAGACTTCTGTCCGTTGTATTTTAGGATTTTTACTAATTTTGATCGCAATTGTATTGTTGTATGAATTACCTTGCACATCATCCGTATAGTATCATGTTAGGATTTTGAGCATTTATCCATGCATGACGAGTTGTATCTTCATCTTAAGGCACCGAGATTAGATCCGCACGAATTGGGTTCAGGTTAGCCGACCTAATTGGGGCCTGTAACATGCCGGTTCGGTTCATGAGCGTGGACCGGATTTGTGGTGTTACACCAACCACTGACCCCCTTAGGCTTCCACCAGCACTGGTGAGCCATCTTTTTGGCTTGATTTTGGCCACCTCCACCCACCATTCGTGTTGCCATCACCGTTGTTGCACTCGCTGCAAATGACTCTATCGTCAACCACCTTTGCTGCTATCCACTAGGCTGTTGTTGCTAGATTCTTCTCCGGTGCTCCTTCGTAGATCGGACACGTCACGTCACCCAATGCTTTGGACCGGAACTAGGAAGCTACACCTCCCGTAGATACTGACAAAGTTGTCGTTTAAGGCAATAGTTGTTGTTGGGATTAACCAAATAAACCAGATACAAATCCCCTAATTCAACACATAAGGATGAGAAGTATCAAACAAATATAGAGATTAGACAAGACAATTTTACGTGGAAAACCCTACATTTGGGGGAAAACCACGGGGCAAATGGCTCAATCAAATTCACTATATCACAAGTTTGATACAAAATAGATCCACATGAGAACAAACTTCCAAATACCAATTTACTGTACTTTCTACAAAATTGGTTTAAAGTTGCATATGATAATAAATGAAGAATATTACAGATTAAGAACTTAGCAAAGTTACCATTGACGATTGCAATCGAATCTCAACAAAACATTCACATTTCTTCAATCCACACAATTTTCTTTCTCCCTTAGTAGCATCAATTTTTCTCCAAAATCCAAAACCCAAAAACCAAAAAAGAAAAGTTATTCCTTTCAACTAACCAAATCTACAAAATCTTAGTTTTCTTCCCAAAACAAGGTTGTAAGTTCATGTATTTATGGAGGAGGGACAACCCAACAAACCTCCCCTTCCCAACTCTATGAAATACCTCTAGCCAGCATGGGAAGCTCCATCCATGCCTGCTCCATTCCTGCAATAAACATGTCTCTCCTTTGACACAACTTTAGTTATCATGTCTAAAACATTCTTTTCAGTATGAATTCTTGTTAGCTCAAGAGATTTACTTTCCAATACATCTCTTATCAGGTGATATCTCACATCAATGTGTTTACTCCTTGAATGAAAACTTGAATTCTTACTTAAGTAAATTGCACTCTGGCAATCACAGTGTACAATGTATTACTCCTGTTTAATGCCAATTTCATTCAAAAACCTCTTCATCCATAGCATCTCCTTGCAAGCTTTTGTAGCAGCAATAAATTCTACTTCAGTTGTGGATAATGCAACACACTTTTGCAACCTAGACTGCTAAGACACAACCCCATTAGCAAAATTAACAACAAACCTAGATGTTGACTTTCTTGTCTCCAAGTCACCTGCCATGTCTGCATCAATGTAGCCAACTGATAAAGGTTTATCACTTCCAAAACATAAATACATTTTGGATGTACCTCTCAAGTACCTCATTATCCATTTAATTGCTTGCCAATGTTCTTTGCTCAGATTTACCAAACGTCTGCTAACCATTCCAACTGCATATGATATATCAGGCCTTGTACAAACTTTCTAGCTCCCCTGTCATGCTGAATTGACATCCCCAAGATTTGTTTTTGCCTGTCCCAAATCCTTCATTGCAAAGGGTTTATTCAAGTTCTTCTTTAAACTTGCAATCTTGGCTCTATCATGTCCTACAATCAACATGTCATCCACATAAAACAACAGAATAATAAAGTCACCATTATCAAACCTCTTGACAAAAACACCGTAATCAGAAACAGACTTCTTGTACCCATTCTTTTCAATAAAAGAATCAAACTTTTTGTACCACTATTTAGGAGTTTGCTTCAAACCATACAAGCTCTTTTTCAGTCTGCATACCATCTGTTCCTTTCCTCTGACTTCAAAACCCTCTGGTTGCTCCATATATATGGTCTCCTAAAGACACCATGACAAAAGGGCGTCTTCACATCTAACTATTCAACTTCCAAATCTAAACTTGCAGCCAAAGCCATAACAATTCTAATAGAAGACAGTTTAACAACAAGAGAAAAAATTTCATCAGAATCAATACCTTTTTTCTGTCTGAAGCCCTTCACCACCAATGTTGCCTTCTACCTTGGTTGTGTGTTGTTTTCTTTATATTTGATCCTGTAAACCGATTTGTTCCTTAATACGCTCTTCCCCTTAGTAAGATCAACCAACTCATAGATGTGATTATCATGCAAAGATTTCATCTCATCTTGCATTGCCTTCAACCCCTTCTCCTTTTCTACATGAGCTTTGACCTCACTAAAATTTATAGGTTCTCCACATTCAGTAATTCTCACATATTCTAATGATGGATATCTTGTTGATAGAACTGGTTCACGAGCTAATCTCCTCACATTAGTGTGCTGCCCTTGATCAGAATCTCCCAGTTCCTGTCCAACATTATTAACAAACTCATTAGAAATATCATTAGACACTACATACTCACCCTCATCATCACTAGGTGGGAAAATAATTGTGTCATTCTGAGCCGCCTCTTTACTTCTAGTTGAGGTTGAATGTTCTTTTATCTTTTTCAAGCTTTCCTAAGATTTAGTTTGAGGAACTTCTTCTTTGCCAAAGTCTTCAACTGTTTGATCCTCCTGAAAACTACATCTATGCTTTGAATTAGTTTTTTATTCTTAGGATCTCAAAGTTTATATCCAAACCTATCATCACCATATCCCAGAAAAATACATTCAACGACTCTAGAGTCTAGCTTAGCCCTTTACTCCTTGGGCACATGCACAAAGGCTTTACAACCAAAGACTCTCAAATAAGAATAATTGACCATTTTGTCACTGCAAACCCTTTCTGGTATATCACTATCTAGGGCATGTGTGGGAGATCTGTTCATCAAATATCAAGCTGTACTCATAGCCTCACCCCAGAAGCTTTTAGACAACTTAGCTAAAGATAACATACTCCTAACCCTCTCAGAGATGGTCCTGTTCATCCTTTCAGCCACTCCATTATGTTGAGGAGTATAAGGAACCATCTTTTCATACTTAATCCCATGTTTGATATAATATTCATCAAATTCAACAGAACAATATTTACCACCATTATCACTTCTAAGGCATTTCAAAGGCTTACTTATTTCTCTTTCAACCAATAAATGAAAATTCTTAAAGATGTCAAAAATATCACTTTTATTTTTCATGCTATAAGCCCACACCTTCCTAGAAGTACCATCAATAAAAGTGACAAAATAAATAGAACCGCCAAGAGATTTTACCTCTATAGGTTCACACACATCAGAGTGTACCAACTCAAGAACTTCTGACTTTCTTGTACTTGTGCTCGCAAAGGATGTTCTACTTTATTTTTTGACCAAACAGTGGTCACAAGGACTAATTGTGATGTCCTTAACTTTGGGAAGGGGATTTAATTTCTTCAAAGTCTTTAGTCCCTTCTCACTCATATGTCCCAATCGATGGTGCCACAAATCAGCAGTGAAATCAAATGAGACATTAACCTCCCCTCGAACTAGACTTGTCTCAGTCCTGTATAAACTGCAATACTTCTTCCCTTTAGCAGCAACAAGAGAACCTTTCACAATCTCCAAGATGCTCCTGAGTCATAAGTAGTAAAGAAATTTCTGCTTGGAGTTGCATAAAATGATGCTCCTGAGTCAACTACCCAACTAGCATCACAACCAGTTGTCAAACAATCATTCCCACAATCAGAAAGAATCACCATGTCATCATGTACAACATTAGTATTTGTTTCTCCTTTGATCCTTGTTGTCTTTATTTTTCAAGTCTTTCTTGAGCTTCCAACAATCCTTCTTGATATGACCTGTCTTGTCACAAAATAACACTTTAGGTGCTTTTTGGATTTAGACCTTCCTCGACTCTTGTACCTTCTGTTTGTGTCTCTATTTCTTGATTACCTCTTGCCTCTTCTGACACTAATGCATGAGACACTGAAGTTGGTAGAGATTTTCTTCTCATCTCCTCATTCAATAAACTGCTTGTTATCATGTCCATTGTGAGTTTTCCATCTGGAGCAGCATTGCTCAAAGATATCACCAATGTTTCCCAACTCTTTGGCAAAGTGTTGTGGAGTAGGATAGGTTGTCATTTCTCATCTAGGGTCACCTTCATCCTAGCAAGTTGAGTAATAATACTCTTCATCTCATTGAGATGCTCACTTATGCCAGTTCTATCTTTATACCTCAAATTCACCAATTTCCTTATTGAAAGGGTCTTGTTGCCAATAATATTCCTCTCATAAACTTCTTGGAGTTTATCCCATATTGCTTTTGAAAACGTCAATTCAGAAATATGATGATACACAACTTTATCTACCCATTATCCCAAACAGGCCATAGCCTTCCTATCCAACTTATTCCAGTCATTTTCAGTCACCTCTACCTATTTCTGACCAGTGATGGGTTCATACAAATCTTTGGAATATAGATAGTCAATCATCTTTCCTTCCAATAGTACAAGTTACTCGGCCTCTTAAGAGATATCATCTTCATATACTTTCCATTAGCCATCTTGTTGAAATATAAATCATAGACACACCAACTAGGCTCTTAGAAATTTCGTTGAACACCTAGTGGGCACCAAATATCAACAACCAAAACTTGCAACATCCAAACCAAACAACCAGGCTCTGATACCACTTATTAGGATTAACCAAACAAACCAAATACAAATCCCCTAGTTTAACACATAAGGATGAGAAGTACCAAACAAATAGAGATATTAGACATGACAATTTTATGTGAAAAACCCTAAATTTGGGGAAACCACGGGGCAAATGACTCGATCAAATTCACTATATCACAAGTTTGATACAGAATAGATCCACATGAGAACAAACTCCCCAATACCAATTTACTGTACTTTCTACAAAATTGGTTTAAAGTTGCATAAGATAATAAATGAAGAATATTTTAGATTAAGAACTTGGCAAAGTTACCATTGACGATTGCAATCGAATCTCAACAAAACATTCACATTTCTTCAATCCACACAATTTCCTTTCTCCCTTAGTAGCAGTAGTTTTTCTCTAAAACCCAAAAACTAAAAAACCAAAGAAGAAAAGTTATTCCTTTCAACTAACCAAATCTGTAAAATCTTGGTTTTTGCCTAAAATAGGGTTGTAAGTTCATGTATTTATGGAGGAGGGACAGCCAACAATTGTGAACATAGATGGAAAAATCAGTCGATTCCACTCGTGATCGGCCGATTTATATTGGATTGGGCGTGATCCAATTAAAAATTGGTCGGTTTTGGATAAATTACTATAATACACTTAGTTTTATATTAAATAAATTATTTATGCATGGGTAAAATGGGAATTATAAGTTTAAAATGACAAAAATACCCCTTACCTTTGGTCTGTCATCCCTTGCCTCCGCCCTCCCTCCATTGGTTTGCTGCCGCCCATACATGTGGGATAGTCGGGGCCAATGGGAAGGGGGTGGCAGGGTGGGGCAAATGCGCAAGGAGGGGACGGGTGGGCCAGCGTGGGATGGGTCGGGGCAATGGGAAGGGGGTGGCAAGTCGGGGCAGAGGCACGAGGTGGGGGACGGGCCAGGGCCGGCGGGGGTGGCGGGGTTGAGTGGGGAAAGGCCGAGCAGGGCGGCGCCAGCGGGGAGGCAGGGCAGGTTGCCGGCGGTGGCAGCAGGGGTGAAGGAGTGGGGTCAGAGGTGGCATAATCGTAATTAAAAGTTGACTCGACTTTAACTTGAGTACAAAATAAATATAATTCTAAATAATTTAAAAAATCCAAAAAATATGAAAAATACCATAAAATATAATACACACAATATTATCAAAATGACATCAATACCTAATTTTTATATATTTATGTCATGAATTTTTAAATTATTATATATGACCGATTATACCGATTTGGAAAGATTCAACTGAACTGATTGTTGATCGATTTAGACCGATTCGATCCGATTCAGTGACTCCCTTGAAAACCGATTCCGATTTTGATTCCGATTTTTGCAACCATGGTTGTGAGGGGTAGAACTCCCCCAACAATGAAGTAAGCACTCCAACAGTTGACTGCTCTATAACCATGTTAACCTTGCCCATCGCCACAAAATTCACGAGACAATAGTTAATTATATCAATTTTCAAACAAAAGACAATCTAAACAACATAATTGTTGGCTGACTATGCTTAGCATTACAAAAAATAGGTTTAAAATAATTTATAGTTGTTTGAATAAATCACTTATTACAAAAACAAATATCTAAAACCAAAAATTCATACATAATTATCTCTATATAGATCAATGGTCATATCAAGTGATATCAGAGCTTAGGCGACAACAATTCTATGTTTACTCTTGCTCGGCGGCATTGGTCGGGTTTAGGGCGGGGGACAACAAGGAGTAGAAGGTGGGGATGAGCATCAACGAGCTCAGTGACAGCGAGCTGGTGTAGGGGACAAGGTTTGGGTTCCCTGTATTGGGTCCTTTGGGCCCCCAAAAGGGAATTGCAATAGCAGTTATGGGCCTCTCTTAATCTAAAAGTTAACTTAAGGAATAAAGCTTTCCCATTAGCCTATATACAAGTCACCAACATCATCAACGACCGATGTGGGATAAACCTAACAACTCCCCTTCATACATCGGGCGACCCTGGAAACTATCATCGAGCCGGTGTATGGGGCAAGGCTTGGTTCCCTGTGTTGGGTCCTTTGGGCCCCTAAAAGGGACTTAAGGCTTTCCCATTAGCTTATATACAATTCACTAACATCATCAACGACTAATGTAGGATAAACCCAATAACTCCCTTTCACACATTGGGCAACCCCAAAACTATCATTGTCTGGCAATCTCCTCTTCATCAGATCAGGCAACCCCGAAACTATCATCATTTGACAATCTCCTCATCATCAAAGGGAACTCACATATCATCATCTGGCAAACTTGGAACTTGCATATATATCATCATCTGGCAAACTCCCCCTTCACATATCATCATCTAGCAAACTCAGAAAACTCCCCCTTCAGATATCATCATCTGGCAATCTCGAAACTCATATATATCATCATCTGGCAAATTCCCCCTTCACATATCATCAATTGGCAATCATTGTCTGGCAAACAACCCTTTACATATCATCATATTGCAAACTCGGAACTCACATATCATCATCTAGCAAACTCCCCTTAAATCATCAGTTCATCAGAGGGAACTCACATATCATCATCTGGCAAACTCAGAACTCACACATCATCATCTGGAAACTCCCTTTAAATCATCAGTTCATCAGAGGGAACTAACATATCATCATCTGGCAAACTCAGAACTCACATATATATCATCATCTGACAAACTCGAAACTCATATATAATCATGTGGTAAACTCCCCTTAAATCATCAGTTCATCAGAGGGAACTCACATATCATCATCTAACAAACTCCCTTTCATAAGAGGGAACTCACATATCATCATCTAGCAAACTCGAAACTTACTTAACATATCATTATCTGGCAAACTCCCCTTAAATCATTAGTTCATTAGAGGGAACTTACATATCATCATCTGACAAACTCAAAACTCACATATCATCATCTGGCAAAATCCCCTCAAATTATCAGTTCATTATCAGAGGGAACTCACATATCATCATCTGGCAAACTCCCCTTAGATTATTAGTCATCATCAGAGGGAACTCACATATCATCATCTGGCAAACTCCCTTTAGATTATCAGTCATCATCAAAGGGAACTCACATATCATCATTTAGCAAACTCGAAACTCACATATATATCATCGTACCCTTTTCAAACATATCATCATCTGGCAAACTCGAAACTTACTTAACATATCATTATCTGGCAAACTCCCCTTAAATCATCAGTTCATTAGAGGGAACTTACATATCATCATCTGACAAACTCAAAACTCACATATCATCATCTGGCAAAATCCCCTTAAATTATCAGTTCATTATCAGAGGGAACTTACATATCATCATCTGGCAAACTCCCCTTAGATTATCAGCCATCATCAGAGGGAACTCACATATCATCATCTGGCAAACTCGAAACTCACATATATATCATAATACCCCTTTCAACTCGCATATCATCATTTGGTAAACTCCTCTTAAATCATCAGAAGGAACTTACATATCATCATCTGGCAAACTCCCCTTAAATCATCAGTTCATCATTAAAGGGAACTCACATATCATCATCTGGCAAACTCAGAGCTCACATATCTATCATCATACTTCATTAGAGGGAACTCACATATTATCATCTGGCAAACTCGGAACTCACATATATATCATCATACCCCTTTCATCAAAGGGAGCTCACATATCATTATCTGGCAAACTAGGAACTCACATATCATCCTCTGACAAACTCCCTCATCAGAGGGAACTCACATATCACCATGTGGCAAACTCGAAACTCACATGCATATCATCATCCGGCAAACTCCCCTTAAATCATCAATGGGAACTCACATATCATCATCAGAGGGAACTCACACATCATTATCATTATCTTGTAAACTCGAAACTCAAAATCATCAGTTCATCATTAAAGGGAACTCACATAACTCACATATCATCATCTAGCAAACTCGGAACTCACATATATATCATCATACATCATTAGAGGGATCTCACATATTATCATTTGGCAAACTCGAAACTCACATATATATCATCATACCCCTTTCATTAAAGGGAGCTCACATATCATCATCTGGCAAACTCGGAACTCACACATGATCGATCACTCGTGGCAAACTCGCCCTTAACATCATCAATGGGAACTCACATATCATCATCAGGAGGGAACTCCACATATATATCATCATACATCATTAGAGGGAACTCACATATTATCATCTGGCAAACTTGGAACTCACATATATATCATCATACCCCTTTCATCAAAGGGAGCTCACATATCATCATATGGCAAACTCGGAACTCACATATCATCCTCTGACAAACTCCCCTCTCATTAGATGGGAACTCACATACTCACCTCATTAGAGGGAACTCACATATCATCCTCTGATGAACTCCCTCATTAGAGGGAACTCACATATCACCATGTGGCAAACTGATCACCATGTGGCAAACTTGCAAACTCACATACATATCATAGGAACTCACATATCACCATGTGGCAAACTATCACCATGTGGCAAACTTAGAGTTCCTCATTAGAGGGAACTCACATATCACCATGTGGCAAACTATCACCATGTGGCAAACTTGAAACTCACATACATATCATGGGAACTCACATATCACCATGTGGCAAACTTGAAACTCGCATACATATCATCATCTGGCAATATCAACTCCTCTTAAATTATCAATGGGAACTCAAATATCATCATCAGAGGGAACTCACACATCATTATCATTATCTGGTAAACTCGAAACTCACAACTCACATATATATCATCATCTGGCAAACTTGGAACTCACATCGGAACTCACATATCATCATCTGGCAAACTCCCTTAAAGGAAAGCTTAGGACAATCGGCGTGAGGCAAATACCATAGACAAATACCATCTCCAAAATCATAACCTGCCTCTGATACCACTATTGGGCCCTTAGGCCCTCAAAATAGACTTGCAATAGGTGTTACATGCCTCATGGGCCTCTATTAATCCTAAAGTTAACTTAAGGAATAAGGTTTTCTCATTAGCCTATATATAGGTCACCAATGTCGTCTATGACCGATGTGGGATAAACCCAACACCCTGGCGATGGCAATGCCACAAAGGAGATGACAATGTCCGTGATGGAGATGATGACGCCAGCGAAGTTGATGACGGGCTTGACAGCCACACCGATGACGGCACATGAGATGGCCATGCCGAAGCCAATGCTGACTTTGCCATGGCTCCGAACTTTGTGAATATGAATTTGGAAACCAGATATAGCTGGAAATGGCGCAGGTGGGCTTTATATTTTTTTAAATAATTAAGCAGTTGCTTGCAATTTTAGATTTTAACACAAATTTAAATTGAATTATATTAGAATATAATGCACTTCATTTTAAAAAGTTTTCTATAATCTTTATGTATATTATTTGATTTGTTTTATATTAGATATATTTATTATAATTTTTGTTATTATATTTATCTTTTAAAATCTTAATACATATTAATTATTCTGTATTCATCAATTTGTTGATTATATAAATCTACTTGCTTAAAAAATTAGAATATGGTTTAGTTTTAGATGATTTAGATTTTTTATTTATAATAAAAGGGTGAATTTGTAATTTGATTTACTTTTATGAATAATAATTAAATAATATATCATAAAATAGTTAGAAGATACACGAGAAGTTCTAATTAAACTAATAATTTTGTAAATAATACAAAATCATAATATTATCAAATATTCAAAAGACACGGGTGGTGCTTATTAAACGCCCTCAGTTATATATATTAGCCTAAATAGATAGATATATTGTAAAAATAATAAAATAAAAAGGTAATATCATTAAATAATTAGAAGACATGCAGCAACAGTATATGAATAGTCCTTAGTTTCATAAATCACTTTAAAAAAATTTAAAATAGGGTTTAATTTTAGATGATTTTGATTTTCTATTTATAATAAAATGGGTAAATTTACAATTTAATTTACTTTTATGAATCAAAAATAAAAATAATATCATTAAGGTTCCAATTTCCATACATATAATCAAAGCGGTCATTACTACTTAAGTGTCTCATCTACTAAACATAAATATAGCATTAACATATAATTAAGGAATAAAACTTGTATAAACCATAACCAATTCATGAATATAAAGATAAATGTGGAAATATGAAATACTATCGATATTATAATAATCCAACTACAAATGTAAATCCAAATTATAATACTAAGACGTCATGTCCAATTGAGTTCAACTCAACATAAGTCTCTTATCATATTAAATGCAACATAAATTAAATATAAATCTTAAGTGTTGAGGTTCTTAGTCCAGGCATGTTCCAAAATTGCTAGTCTCACTCAACCTACATAGAATAAAAGTTGTTTGCTCAATACCACTAATGAAATTGTGCCTTCGGCTAAACATGTCACATATAACATGAACCAAAATTTGTATAAACAACAATTGATTAAACTGCATAATTGCAAAGTCCAATTGATCATAAATATACCTCTTCCATAAAGAAATTACATGTACACAACATAATTAAAATCAAAGATTCCATAACATACTATAAATCAAGTTAATTTAAATTAATTAACTCAATTAATCTTATTCATACATACTCTATTAGGTGAACCTAATATATATATATAATGAGTTTACACATAACTAGGTTGAGAATGATGTGATTGCATCAAATCGAATATCATAATGTAAACTCACAAGTGATAACATGATTTCCAAAAATAGTAGCTCACAAGTGATAAAGAATTGTGCTTAATGAAATTTTATCTAATTCTTCTTTTATCTAAAAAGTCATAATGTTGTATCAATTTTTCCTCCCATCACAGTGGTACAAAGCTAAGTTAGAAAGACCGAGTGAAGTGTGAGTCATGTCATGTTTGATTAGATGTAACTCTGAATTAGACTACATAGTGCTATGTGATTTTGAAGAATTGAAGAAGTTTTTGTGCAACTTGAAGAGAGTAAAAGCTAATTACTCTCTTGCAATCCATTAAGAAATATGGCATTGTGAAGAAATGCTCTGAAGGACGAAGATGAGGCAAATGCTATCTTAAACCCATGAGAGAGTCGTGAGTTTGGAGGAAAGATGAACAAAAGACTATCTTCAACCTCTATCGAAAGACAGAAGATAATTGAAAACTATGTTCAGAAATTCTTCAAATTAGAAGAGAGTTAACCTAAAGTACTTTCTTTATCATTTATTTATAAAATAGATGATTTATTTTGGGGAAAGAAGCGAGTGTGTCTACATCAAAAACATTGTGAAGGGTGAAGAAAGCAAACTAAGTGGGATGAGATTAAAAAAATGGACATGGAAGATGGAAGTCATGCATGTAAATAAAAGTGAGGACATGAACAAAGGATGAAACAAATTATGTTTAGAGGAGGATGTTGAAAAGTAAACCTAATTTTGATATTTTATTATGCTTAAGGGAGGATATTGGAAATGAGCATTAATTTTGTTATGGAATCTTCTCGGTAAGTAACTAGGCAAGAAAACTCGAATAGTCAACATTGAATGTGAATAGAGGTTAAGATGTGAATGAGGTTAAGAAGATTGAATAAGATTGAATTATTAATATAGAAAAATACCGAAAGGGTACTCAAAGTGTATAAATAGGTGTTTGAGTTTTTGTGTTAATTGTAATTTAATAGCATATAATAAGGTAGAGTGTTTGATGTATTTTATGAATATTTTCTTCATGTGAAAGGAGTTATGTTATACTCATTTGTGTTTGTTGTAATCAAGCTCTTTATTTATAACCTTCATCCCAATGGAGATGATCCTAAATCAACACATACATATGCATACAAGACAACAACAATTAGTTAAATCACTACAGTACATATAATCC
This sequence comes from Piper betle, assembly GCA_033002965.1. Classification (NCBI taxonomy): domain Eukaryota; kingdom Viridiplantae; phylum Streptophyta; class Magnoliopsida; order Piperales; family Piperaceae; genus Piper; species Piper betle. The sequence goes on from JAURVB010004967.1 coordinate 14,989, forward strand.
AAACAGTAATAGCATATAAAATTATGAGTCGAAAAGCTAGGATTTTACAGGTTGCTCTTTTGTTTTAGTTTTGAAAATTCAGTTTCATGGATTATTGTTCTTTTTAGTAGGCTCAATTTTTAACTGCCCCTTTTATTATTAAGCCTATATGATTTATGCCTTAGCTTCTAGTTTATGATCACGTTTCAACAGGTTATAGAATACTTTGAACTATAAAACCATGAGAGATTTCTAGTTAACCGGAATAACATTCTCCTACTTCATGACGCAGCTCTTTGATCTTGTCATCAGCCTCCTCACTCCACGGTGTAGCTTCTTCACTTTATCCCCATTCATATAAAAATAGATGTCTTTCCTTTGCAACTTTTTTCCATAGATGAAAAATTCGGCCGATTCCACTCAGAATCGGATAATTTAAATCGGATCGAAAACAATCTGATTCGAAATGGGTGTTGAATCGGGCTTTTATAAAACGATCTGACGAATTCGTTTGATTCCGACCGATTCACGTCCGATTCAGAATTAGGGTAAATCAAGAAGAATTGGCGTGTATGTGGTAAATGACAAAAATACCCTAGGTATGATATTAAATAAATTATTTAATCATGGGTAAAAGTGGAATCAAAATTTTAAAAATCTAAAATCTACCTCCTCGCCCTTCCCTCCGCCCGTCTGCCACCACCGATCCCTCCCTCTGCCTTTCTACTATGCCGACCTCACCCCTCCCTCCGCCGCCGACCTGTGTGCCATCCCTTGCCTCCGACCCTCCCTCCTCCGCCACCCCTTGCATCAGCCTGTCTGTTGCTGCCCCTTCCCTCTGGCCGTCTGCCACTGCCCCTTCCCGCTGACCCAGTGTGCCGCCCCTTGCCTCCACCCCTCCCTCCGCCGCTTCTGCCCCTTGCCTTTGCCCTCCCTCCGTTGCTCTGCCACCGCCCCTTCCCTCTGATCTTTATTTGTAAAGTTGCAATTTTTAAAAAATTTTTTTCATGCTTACCATTTCTGTTTGTTCTAATTTGGTATAAATTTTATACTATACAAATTTGGTGTTTGTTCTAGCTGCTGTTTGTTGATGCGGGTGTTGATGATGAATTTGGTGCTCATTTCTGTTTGATATGGTTATGATTTTTGCTGTAAATTTGGATATGGTATCATTAGTGTGCAAATTTTTGTTTGATGTAGGGTATGACTTTTGCTGGACTTTGGCTTTGTTACTAGACAATGTCGCTGTTGACTTTTGCAGATTTGTTGATGGTTGATTACTATAATTTATGATATCAATTATCAATGTCGTTGTTGGAACAAATTCGACATTGTACACATTTGGTAGTTGTTCTAGTTTATAATTTTGTATCATCATTGGCTCATTGATGATTGTTTACTTCAATTAATTTTGTATCATCATTGTGCAGACTTGTTTGTTCTTATATATGATTTTGAATTTAGTTGCTGTTTCTGTTCTATATTGTGCAGATTTGTTGTTTGTTATGATATATGATTTGATGTTGTCGCTAGCCTACTTGATGGTTGTTTAATTTAATTTATGATCTCATGTTATCCTGCCGTTTTGGCACTCACTTAGATTTTGAATTTTGTTGCTACTGTAGCAAATCAAAGTGGCAACACATTGAAAACTACAACAAATGAAGGAAAAACCAATGTCAATATGTCAAACAATGCAACTGCAATTGGATCGTGTTCTACTATGTCTGATGGTTTTTCTGTGCCTCCTCTTCCTGTTCGACTTAATATTGATATTGGTGTATATATTGACTCACAACAAAATTTGTCTATGCCTCCTGTACCTGAGGGACTTCATATGAGTAGGAGTTCTATGCTTCCTTTACGCAGAGGTCTAGTATTGATGCGGGTGAGAGCTCTACTCCTCCCATTGGTGATAGTGATTCAGACTTCAAAGATGCTTCAGATAATAAATTGGATGATTTAGTAATAACCATGTAAAAATGTGCTAAACCTTGATTTTGTGGGCTTGTATTCATGACTTGTTGTTATCATTTTATAGAGCATAAATGATGATATATTAAATGTAAAACCCATGATTCGAGTCAGGGTTTTATATTCAGAACCGGTCGGTTGGACCGTTATTTTCGAGTCGAGTCAGTTTCAGAACACGTGTACTGAGCTGACGCCAGTCGCGTGTATGAGCTATGAGGGTCATGCGTACCCAAGTATATGATGATAACGTCATGAACACAGCAGAACAGAATGAGTTATCAGAATATATGAGAGTATGCCAGTTGTTTTTTTTATTTTTATATATAGTGGATTGTAGAATTAGTTTTAGGCTGTTTACCGCGTTAGGACGCGTTACGGGCAGTTTGGGTGGGTTGATAGTTCTAGAGCATATCATTATGATGTTTTGGTATTTGTTTGATTTTATGGGATTTTTCCCGATTTTTATGGAATTTTTTAGAATTTACGGTGACTTAGTTATTATTCTTGACTCGAGCTGGAGACGAGTCAAGTCATATTTACAAGTTTGCCACCCAACCATTTCTTCTCCTCCCCCGACACTTTCCCCTTCCAAACCCTAGCCGCCCCCACTATTTGGTGCCGCCACCGCCGGTGCCGTTGTCGCCTTGCCACCGGGCATCGCCGCCTAGCCCCGCCATGGCGTCGCCGTGCCGCCCCGACCAGGCCCGGCCACCATCTGGCCATCGCGACGCCGGATCGCCATGCCAAGCGCCGCGCTCATGTTGTCGCTCCGACGCCGGCGATTCGTCGCCGCCGCGATCCAGTGGTCGCCTTGGCACCTTCGACCCTCCAGTGAGCTTCCCTGACCAGATCGGAACCCATCGCCGCCCATCCCGGCCGGATTTAGTCACCCACCACCGACCCTCTGTTTTAGCCATTTTCGGCGAAGCGCCACCTCTGCCGACCATGTCGACACCGTAAACGCGTCGGGCTCGCCGAGCCAGTTCCAATGGTACCCAATACCATTGCTTTCCAGCCAGTAGACGTTGCCAGCGGTTGTCGTCGGAAAACCGCTGGAAGCTGCTGGAAAACTACTGAAACCTGCCGAAAAACCGTCAGAAAATCGGATTCGCTGGAATTCGCCGGATCTTCCGAGGAGTTCATCCAGTCGATCCCGATCGAACGTCGGATGCCGATGAGCGCCGAATTCGAGCTCCGAGACGCGCGACGGAACCCTAGCCGTCGCCGATTGCTGACGACGTGAGGTATAATTACCTCTGATTTGATTATTTAAAATTGATGATGATTGTTAGCATAGCATGCTAGAATTGGTTAGTTGTTAGGATAAATGTATGACTATGAATGAAATGATGATTGCATGATGCAATTAATTGAGAATGAAGGTTAAGTGATCTAATGAGGTAGATCGAGTCTCAGCATGATAAGTGATCAGGACGTAACCTTGAAAATCACAATAAAATTAGTATGAATAGGATGAGTTAGAATTATTTACATTTATGATTATTTAACTGTTGCTGGATGTTGATGATTGAATTGTGTGTGATGTTCATTGCGTTTGATGCATCATTTAGTTAGCGGGCGTTAGTATTTAGTTTTGATGTGTAGGTACAGAGTAGGAGCTCGTCGCCTAGGTGCGATGACACGCTTGGAGCTTCTACCAGGTTCGTTTAGGACTCGTCTCTGTTTTACTGCTCTTCTATTGTATGTTTATTTTATTATTTGCAGGACGGGTTAAGTGGCGTTTTATCGGATCCCACTTAACTCAGGCCATTTAACCGAACAGTTTTCCGGATTAATAACCCCTCGAGGATGAGATCCTTGAGGATGATTTCGAAAATAAGATCCACCACAAGTTGCCTTCGGGCCTATTATATAAATCCCTACCCAGCCCTATATATATGTAGTTTTCGCGTTTTCAGTGAGACGAGAGATGGAGAAATCGACTGCACGTACCATGAGCGGATGCCGTGACAGTCAAAGCGGGCTTTGGATTAGTGCCAGCAGACTGTTCCATTCCCAAGGGATCCTGACAACTCCGCGTTTGAGTTCCTCACACCCGGAGAACGTGGAGGTTTACAGGTACTGTTTAGTATAGCACATGTCCGGACTTGTGGTTCAAAGGGTACTAAAGGCGACTGCCTGAGAGTACTCGGCCTTCGTGCTCAAGGCCAGGAGAAATATGGAGGTAAGGAGAGGGCTTAGGATTTGAGACCAGAAAATGAAGTAAGAAAATGCCGAGAGCGGCATCAGCAGCAGTAGATCAGTAAGTTCAGGATGCTACCGGGTCTGCAGCCCAGTGGCTCCTCAGTAGTGCCCTTCAGAGTGTTCACGTGGAGTATATGATGTTTTCGTTCATATGAGAGTTTGCTCTCATAGCCAGCTTGTTATAGTTATTTTATTTTTCGGACCAGTAACACTTGTTATTGACGTGTTTTTATACTATATGTAGGTAATAATCACGAGTTGGAGGAGCCAGCTTGGACCGAGGAGCATTATTGTCGCTTGCACACATGTCAGTCGATTGAGTGGTTATATTTTGTTTATGATGCTATTATATTGCGAATGATGTGAAATGGTAAGATATGATATGATATGACTAAATGCTTGAGATACGATGATTAATTGTTAAGACATGATGACAGAATGTGAAACATGAATAGATTGCGCAGCAGGAGACCCAAGCTTAGAGTGAGTAAACTGTATATTAGATTGTGTGAATAAAGTTGTTTGATATATAGATATATATTTGCATATATGTTTGTGTATATATTATTTTGATAGGGTGACCCTTAATTGTACTTTTAGGGGATACTTTGTCCGTTATATTTCAGAATTTTATTGACTTTGATCGTAATTATATCGGTGTGTAATTTAATTTGCATGTCATTCATGTAGTACCATGTTAGGGTTTGTGCATTCATCTATACATTGCGAGTTGTATCTTCATCTTAAGACGCCGAGATTGGATCCGCATGAGTTAGGTTCGGGTTAGCCGACCTAACCTGGGCTTGTAACATGCCGGTTCGATTCACAAGCGTAAACCGGATTTGGGGTGTTACATTAAACGTTACACTTATGAAAATATAGTCTTGTGATGATAAATAGTAATGATTTTTTGTACTTATATTAAACTATAAACTTGTGTATTTGTGTTCAGAAATTTTATAATTATGTATTTTATGTATTTATGTTGAGTTGTCAAATCTTTTTATATGAACGATTTGGACCGATTCAACTGAACCGATTTAGACCGATTCGATCCGATTCAGTGACTCCTTCGAAAACTGATTCCGATTCTGATTTTTGTAACTATGCTTCTTTCTTGTTGGTGATTCATTATATTTATTCACGTCTACCATAAAAAAAGATTTGCATTTATCACAAGAAAAACTTTGGATGATTGTAATGTTTCAACGGCAACCATAATTACAACTCCTATCTCAAAATTCAGTCAATGAAGTGGAGTTAGATATAACTCATAAACACACATGTGACTTGTACTGTGGATTGACTAGATAATTAAACACTTTTATTTAAACAAAGTCAATATCAATATTATATTGTGACACATGAATGATAAGACTACGAAAAGACTGGTGATATTACAAACCTTTTAAACAGGTTTAACCAAGACACCTTGAATTTTGTCAAAGGCTGCTAGATTACATATGAATGCATTAATTTTCGGCACAACTGTTATCTTTGCATTATTTATTTTATTGGGTAAGAGCAAATCAATGTTTTTTAACAACCCTGTTTTTTGGGTCCATTGATCGAGTTTGGGGCCATTTTCCAGGCAATTGTACCTCTCTAACACATCTCTGCATTCATAGGTACTGTTACTCATGTCCACTGGGAAGCTTATTAGCGTGCATCCTCACTCTCATCTGTGACTTCTTCCTCAACTTCATTTTCATCTTCGGCAGTTAGATGTTTCAATCAGTACTCACAGTTTTTAAGAGTCGTCTTTCATTGCAACTCCTATTCATTATTTCTATGAATTTATAATTGAAATGAGTCATGATAGACAAATTTGACAAGTGTGCCAGGTGTAGAGGTCCATCGAAGGGTATTGTTTATTTATTTATATTGATACTCAAGGTAAAATTAATTTGAACACGGTTGGATTTGAAGACTCTCATAAGAAATTTATATATATATTTAATATGTTTTCTAATATTTTTTCGATAATACAGCTCTTTTTATTCTCGGAAAGAAACAAGACCTCGATTATAATTTTTCTAATATTTATTGTAGTGTCTTACGACTAACAAGGCCGCAAGACCCAGCAAGGCAACGACAACTAGCTAGGCATTTATTCGAAGCTGCATGATAATTTTTATTGGGTATTACGGCCATGTCTTACAGCTTGACCTACCTTATACAACTGGTTTACATCCTTCACTAACTAGGGTCATATTACCACATTAGGGTGGAGTGTATGTACTCTAGGTCTACTTGTTTCTAACTCTATTTTTTCATAGATGTACCAGTTATAGTTAAATAAGGTGTGAAATTTTTTACTTTTGAGAAAAAAGGGTAATTTATTTTATTAAAAAGGTTTTTATTTTTATGTATGTATGTATGTATATATGTGTATATGCATATATTATATATATATATATATATATGTATATACGCATACATATATGGACTATAGCTAGACACCATATTTGACAAAGCCCCGTCAATTTTCGTAGCCATGTTGTAAACAAGGAATAATTTAGAAGAAAGATTCGTACATACTCAGATCACCTGTGTTTTTTTCTGATGACATGCATTTGAATTTTGCTTTATTGCTTGTCTGTTTGACTTTAACTTGTTAGCTCTTATCTTCTTGTTCATTTCCTGCAATAACTTCCCTACCTGTCATTGAAATAGATTACCTGTCATTGAAATAGATGGTTTGAATTGTGAGGTACAAGTGGAAAAAAATTGTTTCAAAGTATGAGCTTTGCTTGTCAATAATCCATTCGACCCTATAGCTGACATTTCGTGGCAAGAGTGAGAATAATGGGAACTAATTGCAGAGAGAAACACGCACATATAAGATACTTCTTTTTTCAACAATTTTCATCAATTAAGAAAACCCAGTAATATAATCAAATATTATGTTGAATTGAAATCTTCAAACTAATCAAAATACGTCAATATCACCTCTTTTACAAGTTCAAATCAAACCACACACTTGTTTTGATATCTAAAAAGTGGCTTATCTCATGTTTACAGTAGTACTATAATATATATTCCTAAATATATATTACAAATTTTGGATCGGTTAATTTGATCACCACAAAATGAATAAGAAATATAAAAAGAAAAGCCAAAAATCGTGAAGAACATAAAATAAACAGCTTGCCTACTCTTCCAATCGAAATTTCATTCATCAATTCACTATAAACTGCAAGAGAAAGTACAAGCCTCGCCCCGGAATGTTACAAAACCATCTAATGCCTTTGCCCAAAGATAAAACGTATATGCTCTCACGAACGGATAAACTACTAAATATACAATGGATTCAAGAGTTTTTAGACATGAAAAGGTTTTCTCCATATATTCTATGAAAAAAGATCATTAGTGATTTAACAAGCAAGTTTGATCGCTGCCTCTATGATCTTCAGTATTACCTTTTTTGGGTGATTTTGTTTTCTTAATTTTTTGGTCTTTCATTTGTAAATGTGGGTATATACCCAAATAATTATATGTATTTTGTAGAAGAAATAAAATTACTTACATTCTTCGAAAATTAACATAAATATACAATGCTTGTAATTAATCGGCATTGAAATCTTATCTTTTGGGCAAACAGTGTCATCTAATGCTAAAATGGGGCTTGGATACATCAAACAAAAGATGCTATTAAAAATATATAGAAAATGAATATAGTAAAAGTACATTGACATGGATGGTGATATATTAAGACATTCCAAGACCCATATAAAAGAATGGAGAAAGTTTTAGATTATGTCAAAACAGAAGCCATTTAAGTCTTCTCTTTGTGGATTTCCAATATAGAAGACCTTTTCTGGCCGTTCACAGACCTGTCAATATGAATGTTAGAGTACTTGACCACCATGGCAACCATCTTTAGACTATAAGAAGCTGCATATATCCAAGGCATAGATAGATATCCTCATTTCATTGCCAACATATACAAGATGGAGAGTAAGTTAAGTAGAAGTGGAAAAGAAGAAGAAGAAGAAGATTTAGAACTTCCAGGGTTTCGATTTTATCCGACCGATGAAGAGCTGACGGGATTCTATCTCCGGCGAAAGGCAGAGAAGAAACACTCTTCAGCCATTGAATTCATCAAACAAATTGACATATACATGTATGATCCCTGGGATCTTCCAAGTGAGTTTCACTACTTTGGCAGCTTCTAATTATTCTCTTTCAAGCTTTTGATCATTCCTATCACTTCTTAAAATAATTTGTTGGATACCCACTTCTCCTAAATACTTCATCAATGGGAAAAGAATAATTAAAATACGTCATTAAGGGCTTTGAAGATATTATTATGAAGGTTAGATGCAGTGATAAATTTCCTGATAAATATTTTTTCAATATGTAACTGTTGAGAATTAGGAGGATTTATTTATATTGTGTTCAGTGAAAAAATTAGGAGGCAACATGGGATCAGACGAAGAGTGCTATTTCTTTTGTTTGAGAGGGAGGAAATACAAGAACAGCATAAGACCCAATAGAGTCACATCCTCTGGGTATTGGAAAGCCACTGGGATTGACAAAGAAATCTATGGCTATGAAGATAGGAAGAAAAGCTTTTGCATAGGCCTCAAGAAGTCTCTTGTCTACTACAAAGGGAGCTCAGGGAAAGGAACAAAGACAGATTGGATGATGCATGAATATCGCCTACCTCGAGATCAAGAAAATCCAAATCCCAATAATCCTAATGAAATCCAAGATGTGGTACTTACCTACAATTATATTTTTTTATTTTATTTTTTTCGTGTTGTTAGGATAAAATATTACAAGGTCTAGCTATATTTCCGGGTTCTGATAGGATTACGAGAAAACAAGACATCATTGACGACAAAAATCTGTCACTGACGAGAAGTAAATTTGAAGAGAATTTTAGTGGCAATATTTTTTGTGAGAAACCTAAATCTTTAGTGACAAATTTGTCGAACTGTTTTCTTGTTGCTTGCATTACTGAAACAGTTAATTAAACATCAATAACAATAACTTTTTCTAAATAACTTTTTCCCCCCTTAATGGCAGGATCAAGTGTGGACACTTTGCCGGATTTTCAAGAGAACATCCAACTACTGCAGAAAACAAGTTGCAAAAGCTGATGATCAATGGAGAAAATTGCCATCAATCCATAATGACCCAATTGGTATTTCAGAGTTAAAAAATTGCAACAGTTCAGATATTGACATATGGGATAAACTTGATTGTCATGAGACTCATGACACATCCAGCAATGACATTAGCCTTCTTAATATGAGCAATATGATCCACGGTAACATCGAAGACCACGACTTGATCTTTTCTGATGACCAATTCAACATCGAAACTCCAAATTTTCGCTGTTTTGGTGGCCTCTATAGGGATGAGGACTGGGATGAGCTAGGAGCTGTGGTGAATGCTGCATGCAGCCAATTTCCACTAGATTTTTCCTGATCATCAATATGAATACTCTAGATCATAATTTATATCGTGCATATACTTATGATTTGAATATGGATATTTGTTCTTATAAATCAGCTATATATATATATAGATGTTCATAAGCAGTTTATATAAAGTATCTTAGATTTTGGACAATTATTGAGTGCATGTGCATATATATAATTTCCAGTTGCGAATATCTTATGAAATTTATGGTATATAATGTTATATATGCTTTTGAAAGTGAAAAACTTTGTTATTGTAGAAGACCCAATTTCCGCGTAGTAGTTTTCTATCATATTTTGCTTAATTATTTGTGATAATTAATTCCTTATGATCAGATTAATCTTTTAATTGCAAAGCTAAGTCATAAAAATAATCTGTATATCCAATGATAATTGCAAAAAAAATTATTAAAACATTATTTTCTTATAGTTTAGTTAAACCAATACTTTAAAGTTATATAAATTATGTATTTATCAATTTCACCTATCAAAGAGAGCAATATATACATTACATATATCCTTTTATTTGTTGAATTGAAAAAATATATATATAAATGATTCTAAGTTCGCACTGTCGAGTTCAAATTTTGAGTTTTTAAGCTTTAAGCACCGCTAAAAAAAGGTTATATACGACAATAAATTGCCGCAAATAATGGTAAATTACGGAGATGACATAGCATACACACGGTGAAAAAGAGGTCGCCGTAAAGTCGTATTAGATTTATCAAGCTAACGTTTATGTTTCAAATTATAAACGTTAATATTTTTTACATGATTTACTAAGCTAGTTGGCAATTAAGAAGGACTATTATCATAGTTTGATGATAATTATTTTAATTCCTTAAAGGTGAAGATGTACATATATATCGTATGGCAATTAATGGGACTATTAGTTAGCTATTATCAGTTTGTCACTGGGTTCAACTTTGTGGGTTTCCTTACTTTGTAGATCACGATATGAAAATTAGAATTTTTTAGTTAAAATTGTTGTGACCTGTTTGTAGCGAGAAATATCAAGTTTCAATGACCCTCCGTATTTTTTGTTATTAAAATCAAGTAATCTAACCACAAGAGTTATGGTTTTTTTTCTTAATCACAGCATTGTTTTAAATGAATCCCGAACAATATCTCCAAGGTTATAGAAGTAACAATCTGGCCTATTAATTGGCCTATGTCATATATACAAAACGGGTTAATTAAAATTGATGATTTATAGTTCATTATTACTAATAAATTAGATTTTACTATAATAAGTATTAGATATAGAAATAAATTTTTAAGGTCTTATATTTCACTTACTTTAAGAAATTTCATCCTCGAAATTTCTATATTTGACTCACAATTAATAGTCTAGCCTACCATCTAATGTGGTTCCGAGTTGACTCTTATATTATTTGTAATAACTTGACTCAAAATACAATTTAATATGTCTAAGTCATCTCTTTAGAAGTAGTTAATTAAAAGAAAAGATTAATAGTTAATTTTTAATAATAAATCAGTCTTACCAAAATAGATATTGGATGTAGGGAATCACTTTTTAGGTATTTGATATAAGACTAACTTTTTAGGGGTCTTACAAAAAATCAATATCATACTTTACATGATTCTTTAGTTTGGCGAGTTAAAATTTACATGCATATTAGCGCTAGGACTCCGTATAGATTAACTTCATTTGATTCCTTATCCACATAGAAATAACCAAAAAATGTGCTTAAAGTCTTAAAAATTTGGCTAAATCAAGATTTTGATGGAAATAAATTATAAATATTTTAAAAATATTATTTCAGTTAATTATTTTTATTTATAAACGATAAATATATCCAATATGCTCTAAATTAAAGAAAAAACTTTCAAAAAAGTGTGGATCAAATGCCACTTAGCAGTTAGATGTTACATTTATTACAGTAAGTAGATATAGTTTATAAGAAATTTCAATGGAAAAGTGCTATAAGTTAACTTGGATGAATGAAATGGATAGAACTAGGCCCTAAGGCTAATAATTAGGAGATCATCATGTTCATTTGGACCAAGAATTCTTAGTTTAATAAGCCCATTTGTAATTTGTACATTATTGGTGCCAATCTTAGATTTATATGCGCCATTATGAAGGTCAAGGCTTGACGACTTTTTTCTGTATCATTTTAAGGTTCTTAAATTAGTCTCACATCGGATATTTATTAAGATAAAGTCAAGTACCATATTAGTGGGGGGTGGGGGTGGGGGATGGGTTAAATGAATAATTCAAGCTCATTAGTTGACTCTTAATTGGTTTTGGAGCCAATAGGAAAGTGTGCTAGACCAAATTTAACATGAGCTAGGCCCTGGCCATGAGCTCAACCAAATTTAAAATCTGTTATATCATAGGGGGATATGTTTATATATCTTTAAGTGGGTTAACCACTTTGAAAAGATGACTTAAGCCTATTAATATCACTTTGCACATAGAGTGGATCATTAATCGGCCTGTTCATATTTCCTTACAACTTTAATAACCTCAATTAGCTATCAAAGGTATCAAATACATAAATTATGACGAGTATATAATTAATAACTAAATCACAAGAAGTGAGCAAACCAAGGTAGAATACAGAATACAAGTGGTGCAGATTGAATGATTGAATGATTGGGTTGTGTATCTTATATTTTGATTTCTTATGAGATTTGCATATATCAATATTATTGTGTTAGAATCTGAAGTTTAAGGAAATTGAAATTTTGACTTTGCAAAGCTAAATGTTGACAATTCTTATTCTGTCTTTAACAAGCATTCATTGGTTCTCCAACCTAACATAGACTATAAGCACAAGTTGACTTCAACATCATAAATCATTCGCCATATTAAAAAGAAATAATCAGGTCAAGGTTAAGGATTTTGTTAGATTTTAATAAAAATGATATTATGTACATTCATTTCATAAGCATGTTTATTAAAGGGCATCCAAAGTCATATAGTTTATTTGAAAGTAACATAATTTCAAAACTCCAGTTCAACTTAAAAATCATCGAAGATGGTTCTAATTTATAAATTTATAATATTGGCTTTCCAAATTAAACTCCATGCATGGACAAAGTCCATTTTAATTCAATTTTAAACATTGAACAAAGTCCATTTTAATTCAATTTTTAACATTGATTCCTTGTAAGTACTTTGTTTTTTGTTTTAAAAAAATTAAAATCATTTTGAAAGTTTATTTGTGATCTTATACTTCACAGTTCTATGTTTAGCTAGATATTTTATACCACTTACTATTAAATATTGTCTCCGGTTAGTTCTGATGTTATTGATAACGGTCCAATTCAAATGCAGCTTGATAGGCCAAATTATTTCTTTAAACTTAGTTCATCAAAGTTAAAGATCATAACTATATTCCTACTATTATATATATTTGATCTTATCATACTGGGTATTTTATGTGCGTTTAATTTTGGAGATCTTACTATACCTCCAATTTGTCACGTACAAATTAAAATTATCTAACTCCAATTGAACTTGAAGCTGAATCCGAACCGACTCTACTTTTCGAACCTACTTCAAAAGGAGCTGTAAAGTGTAATTAATATATAGCTGTTCTTAAAAAATTACATATGGTTAACTTGTTAATTTACATCACTACATAAATAACTAATTCACACTTGGATAGAATGGTAATTGCTTGAGTACATAAACATATACATCAGCTGTGATGAAATTTTCTTAATTATTTAAAAAACCCACTTTGCATTTCCTCCATTTCTTATGAGATCATGATATCATCACCTTTACAGTCATCATTGATTTAGAAGCTAGAAGTATACTTCACTTTCCATGCATGAATTCTACACATAACTTGTTCAAAGACACTCCTTATCACTTGCCTACCAGTTTCCCTTGTCTTATATATCTATATATGTATGTAATTCTCAGTATATATCATTTTCTAGTAACCCCCTTTTCAATGATCTATCTTCAGATTAATATTATTGAGCATGAGTTTGTCTTTATAGCTATAGTGTGCAGTTAACCTAACCAACAACCCTATATCACCCTACCTCCAAGCTGCTAAAGAACAAGCCAAAAATTTTTGTCCACATTCTTTCTTTTCATGCAGGTTGTAGCATATTTAGTCCACATTCTCACACGCCGCTTTGTGGGTTTTCTTTCTCTGTCTTTGACAAGATGCAATCACACAATTACTGCCATCTCTTCTTTACAGATATCTCTTAGATGACCATAATCTCTTGCCACTATATTCTCTCACCACTTTAATTTGGAAAATTAATTCCCTCATGCAACGTTGTTTATCTTCCTCACATTATTTTAAGATTGATTCGAATGTCCGATATTCCAAAATTTAATTTATTTATATCCGATCTAAACTAGTTTTGGATCATATAGAGGTTCACAGGATATTTAGATAGATAATACATTTAAAAATATTTAGATTGGATCTATATATGATATGAACGAGTGATATTTTATAAAATATTAATATAAAATATTTAAATAATAACTTTTAATTATTTTTTCCAATATTATACATTCAAATTTATATCATTTACGTTTTTCTATTGGATCGGATCAATTAAGACTTGGATACAGGTTTGGTATATTAGCAAATACGGCCTTTTAAATCATTTCTTCACTTATACCTGTCATAATATTTAATTTGAATCAAACATAGCTATTATAAGTATAATGGACAAAATAATTATATTTGGATCAACAAGGGTTCATACATTGGGGTTCGGGTTGAATTTGAATATAGTCGTATCCGATCCGAACCTATCCCTAAGTTATTTCATTTTCCCACTTATTTGACTTAATTAACACACACTTTGTCGGCATTAAACCTGTCACTTTGATAAACTAGAAGACAACTTTGACTTATCCAAACCATTCAGCAAGTATAATGTTCATGTATGCTTTATCGATAGGAAAATCTAAATTTCTGAGATTCCATTAATGTTTTATATTTGATCAAGTAGTGTATGTAATAGAAAGAATGTAAAAATGTTTATTAATCAGTCTCTCTGATTTGATGGAGAAATTGTTGAAAGTTTGGTTGCTGGCTAGTCAGGAAAGAGCTGCCATATTTATATTATTTTACAAGAAGCCTTCCTCATGAGTTTTCATGGATCAAATGTTATAAAAGATTTCCTTAGTCTTTGGTTGGTTGATCGGTTGGTCGCTGGCCATTTTTGCTAACAAACTTGTACAAGACTACAAGTATTCCCCCATGTATTGTAAGCTTGCTTGATTTTATCTCCTGTGGTCCGTTTGCAAAGTGGTAAGCCGGTTTATCATTTTACCAATCATTTTGAGTTAAATTGTTAACAAATAATTATATTTTTTATTATTTATAATAAAAGTATAAAAAATAATAAATGTATTCGTATTGTTTTCATTTTAAATTAGTAAAGGAAAAAAATTATATTATTATTTTAATAATTTACTATTTAGTTTAAAGTATGAAGGTAGATATTCGGTCTTTAAAAATAGAAGTATGGATATGTTTTCTTTTTTAAGACAAGAGAAATAGTATTACTATTTGTTAGACAGTTTTTAGATATGTCCAATAGAAAGCATCAAATTAAATCAATGCACTATGTGGGATTATTCATATATATATATATATACATATATATATAGTATTAGAAGACTTAAGTAAAGAATATAATTATATTCATTTAGGATCTAGTTCAAATAGCGGTTAAACCCTTAACTAGAGAAGGTTTAAACACATCCATATTATTATGCTTACGAGATAAACGACATAATAAATTTCCTGATTCTCTTTTAGGAATTATTGAATCTAGTCTTGGAACTGGTCCAGTATATTTTAATTGTTATCCTAATTTCTCTGTATCCTTATCTGATCCAAACATAAAAGACTGTTTGTGTTTAAATATGCAAACTCAAGGATATGATATGAAAGAAGGATCTCAAAATGTATGTCTAATTTATAGAATATGCTTTAAGGCAATGACCTCCGTAAATCCTAGATCTAGATTTGTATCTAAAAAAGGTAATACTACTTTATTTCAAATAGATACAACAAAAGCGAATATAGAAATTCCTAAAACAATTCAATGGAATGAAATAACCTTACCTGAATCTTGGAAATTAGAAAAATAGTTCCACCAATAATAGAAAAACGTGTAGCTAAAACTATTATTGAAGAAACTAATGGAGATATTAATATTATCTTTGGTAGACATAGTACGAGTACAAGAAATACACCAAATCCTATATATAATCAAGCATCTACTTCTAACGTAGCTGGAATAATTATGTCTGATAATAAAATTCCTCATGCTTTATATGAACCTTCAGAACCAACATTTTCTGATATGGAATTTAAGATTAATACTATAATCTTTGAACCAAATAGGACAAAATGTTCTAAAGAATTTATGAAAGATAAAAATAAGAATTTTAGAACTTGGTATTTTAATACATTTAATAAAGAGCAATTAGCTGAATATAAAACATTATATTATGATGAGTTAACTATGTTAGGATATGAAATTCCATTTAAAAAATGGTTTAAAAATTTTATAACACCTAAAATATTAGTTACTAAAGAAACTCGCACATGGGAAACGTCTGAGGGAAAAACAATAACTAGTAAACACCCTCCAGTCGGTAATATTAAATATGGTACAATAGAAGCAATGAGTTTTGTTCATACACATAATAAATCAGAAGATACAGCAATAATTATTAAACAAAATAATTATACACATATGCATTTACAAACAATAGCTGCTCAGTTATCTTCAATAGAAGAAAACTGTAATGATAAAATAAAAGCAAAAGGAAAGGTTGATAGTCTGCAACCAGTCTTAATTAAGCCTCCTCCAATTCCTTATAATTTTAATACAAAAACACCTGCAAATGATGAATTTTTAAAGAAAATAACAAACAAGTTAGATAATTTAAAAATTAAAGATTCAATACAGGTAATAACAAAAAATGATTCAGAAGATGACTTAATTCAACAGTTTACAGACTCAATAAATGTAGCAAAACCTACTTTACAACAACCATTACCCTTTACAAAAAATTATTATCAAAGACCAACACCTGCTACGGTTTTATTTGAAGAAAATGTACAATCAGTCTTAAGTTATAATGGTAAATCTATCTATGAATGGAATCTTGATGGATTTACAGAATATCAAATTATTATTTTATTACATAATATGTTAATGTATGCTACAATATGTAGAACAAATAATAATCCTGATAGATTAATAGCAGAAATGATAATTGCTGGATTTTCTGGCCAACTAAAAGGTTGGTGGGATAATCATTTAACGCAAACACAAAAATTAGAAATATTAAATGCTGTTAAAATAGAACCTAATACAAATCAGCAAAAAGAAGACTCAGTATATACTTTAATTCAAACAATATTACAATATTTTATAGGAAGTCTACAAGAATTAAAATCAAGATCTCAAGAATTAATTATGAATATTAGATGTCCTACTTTAACACATTTTAGATGGTATCAAGATACATTTTTAACCTTATTATATCAAAGAGATGATTCAAATTCAGATCTTTGGAAAGAAAGATTTATTTCTGGTTTACCTAGTCT
>JAURVB010004968.1:0-31998 GCA_033002965.1 Piper betle
TTTCTGAGGGCTACTAAGGCGAGTCAATCACGTCATGAACACGAGTCAAGCACGTCATGAATGTGAGTCAAAAGTAAAAATGGGAATAAAATAAATTCGACATAAGTCAAATAACATGCTCTAAAAACTATCAACCCAACTCAAAATCCTAACCATTGCATCCAATAAAATCAACAGCCTAAATCTAATTTTTACGGTTCATTGAACAAAATAAAAAAAATTGGGTGTACTCTTATACATGGTTGCATAAATCGGAATCAGAATCGGAATCGGTTTTCGAGGGAGTCGGAATCAGAATCGGAATCAGTCTAAATCGGCCAGGAATCGGTTCAGTTGAATCGGTCTGAATAGGTCTAAATCGGTCATATATAATATTTGACATCTTATAAAATAAATATATAAAAATTAGATATTGATGTTATTATTGTGTGTGTTATATTTTATAATATTTTTTAAGATTTTTTTGAATTATTTAGAGTTAGTTATTATTTTTGACTTGAGTCAGACACGAGTCAAGTTTTAATTACGAGAATGTCACTGAGTGGTATTTCCTTCCCTCGCCTCTCTCTCCCGCATCCGCCCTCCTTCCCCCTGCCGCCGCCGTCCCCCGCCACCGCCGCCGTCCCCTCTTCGCCACCGCCGCACCCCCCTCCCCGCCCCGTGCCCGCCGCGGCCCACCCCCCCTCCCCCAGACCCACCCCGCCCCGCCCCACAGCAGGTCGGGCGGAGCTGAGGTCGGATGGCGGTGGCGTGGTCGGAAGGTCGGGCGGAGGTGAGGTCGGACGGCGGAAGCGCCGATTTTAGGTTTTTAAAATCCAAATTACCATTTTACCCATGCTTAAATAATTTAATAAAAATCATACATAGGGTATTTTAGTAATTTACTAAAAAACCGATTCCAATTTAAATCGGCCGATTTTGATTCCGAGTTAAATCGGTCGGAATTGGGCGAAATCGCCCGATTCCGAGGCCGATTCGGGGCCGCCCAATTCGGCCCCGAAATCGGATCGGCGCGACGCCGATCCGAATTAAATCGGCCGATTCCACTCGGAATCGGCCGATTCATGCAACTCGGCTCTTATATACTCTGATAACTCATTCTCCTACTACGTTACTAACGTTATCATTATATACTTGAGTACACATGACCCTCATAGCTCATAACACACGGCATGACGCGGCTCAGCACACATGTTCTGAAACTGACTCAACTAAAAATAAAGGTTAAATTGACCGATTCCGATTATAAAACCATCAGTCGAGTCACGGGTTTTACACTAGTTCATTGTACCAGCACCAGACCATCATCATTGGTGTGATAAGAAGTAGATCCACATGACTCGAGAGAAAGGTGGCACGTTGTCATCAACTCAAATCTCAATCCATAATACCGTCCCTTATTTGGCTCTCAGACAGCTTATTGGTATGCTAGAGGATTGTCGACTAATGGCCGGCTAGAATGATAAGTACCATATGTCGACTCTATACACTCTTGGTACCTCTCCTGATAAACGTTACTTATTAGCACAAATCATTTAAAAGCTTCTAAAAAAAAAAAACATGCACAAAATGAGTGATATCATATGACATTACATTAAAAAAAGTTAGATATATTTTCAATTGGGTAGTAATATCATTATAAAGCATATAATTCTACAAAAAACCCTGCAAAGTCTCCCTTGTTAATGGAACATTAGAAAATTTTCGCATTTCATATTTCACAATTTTATAATCAATATTTCGCACAACAATTACACATTCATATAATAATTTCATATTTATCAAGTAGAAAATGTTTAGAATTTACATGGGTAATTCTTCTACAAAGTAAAAATAACATAGAACCTCTCCTAACCTATATTTATTTGTTTTATGTAACTCTCAGCAATTATTAAACATTTGACAAATAATAAAAGATAGAATTGCAATGACGTAATATGAATCAAACTAATTTGTGCAAATTTCACAACTCCAATATATTTATAAATAGAAATTTAAACTCATTTATTTGTTTAGGCGGGTAATTATATAATAAGGAGAAATAAATTAAAATATGAAAAAAATACGAATAGTTGAAAGTATCCTCACTTGAAAAATTAAAATAAATTAAAAAAACCTATAAAAAATTTAAAAAATTACAAAGCTGGTTGGCCTCGATAGACTGCCCAGGACATCCATATCTAGTCAGCCCTGGCCTTTGGGTGGCTGTATATGAGCCAGATTAATTTTAATATGTAATATAAAAATATTTTTAAAGGGTAATTTTGTCATTATAAAAATATTCTCTCTCTTTTTGCCAATTTGTCTTAATTTTTCTTTATTGCTAATATAAAAATACCTCTAGTAAAAAATTCAATATATAATGAGGTAAAATCTCCTCGGCCATCCCAACTACCATTTGACAAAATGAAAAAGCTAAATATATTATTAAATTATTAAAACCTATATTATTAAAGATGATGAATAAGTTCTTCATTGTTTTTATTTCATTTAATGTAAAAAGTTAATAAATTGGTAAATCAGATGACCATTTACACTAGTGAGCATAGGAATATACCGCTCGATTCCGCCGGCAGGGGATGCCCGTTGGGGGCAGGGGGCTGCAGAATTGGGTAGTGAGGCACGGAATACAGTGGGGGGGGGTGCTGGCTCGGGGCAGGGGTTGGTCGGACGGGGGAGGGGGGTGGTGGCCTGGGCCCCAGTTGGGGACAGGGGGCGGTGCGGTAACGGCGGGCAGTGGCGCGGTGGGGCGGGGCGGTCGCTGGTGGAAGGGACGGGTTGGGCGCGCAGGCGGGTCCATCAATAAGGGGGTAGGGGAATAAACGAGAGCCGCTGGATTTTGATCCATCAGCTATCGTTGGTGCAGTATATGGTGCGCTGCAAAAATATGCGGCACACCATAGAGTGCCTATATATATATATAGAAGAAGGCTAGCCTAAGTGATTGCGAGAAAATTTTTTGTTGTTCCCCTAATCTAACCGTTTGATTATAAAGACTTGTCCAGATTTTTAGATCTTAAAACATCATCTTCTCTCTCCCTCCTCACGTGCCGCCTAGGCTGTCGCTCACCGTAACCTTTGTCCTTATGATCGAACCGTCTACCATGCCCACACCTTCGCTCTCTTCGTCGTGCCCCCCCCCACCCACTTTGCGGCACCACCGCACCCCTTTGTGACCCGCCCACGCCACTGTGCCCACTCACGACCCCGCCCCTACCCATGCCCATGCCCATGCCCATGCGCATGCCAGACGCACCGCCGCCCTTCATCCTCTCCATGTTAGGAATGTATAAGATAGTGTAATGTTTGGAATGTATAAGGGAGGGTATTTCTGTAAATGTCTTAGTTTTCAAAAATAGGAATGTTGAGATGCTTGCCTATCAAGTTATGTAGATATAAAACCCCTCCTCATTGCTGTAAATCTTTTCTTCTTAATGAAAGTTCAATTCTTCTCATGGCATCAGAGCGTTAGATCTTTGCTTCCGCTTCTTTCTTCATCCAAGATCTTCGCTTTCCTCTTGAGCAAGGTGTTTTTTGATCTTCTCTTCAAACAACGATCGGCAAGAAGCAGAATACTCTGTTCTTCGGCAAATACTCTGCTCGCCTTCAAAACTCTGTTCTTCGGTGAACTTTTCTGCTTTCTTGATACGTCATTCGTTGCTATTGATATTGAAAGACTATGGCTTCAAATTCCTCTGGTGAATCTCATCAGTCTACTTTTTAGAATCTACTATCGATTCTTCTTTTGCCGATCATGTCATGTCATATCCATGGTTTCCTACATTCAGTTCTCACCAAGTCGCTGGGCATTCATCTGCATCCAGTTCAACTAATTCACAATGTTTGATGAAATTTCCTTATCCTATCCATGTTCATGCACCTTCTTATGTTACTCTTCGGCTCAATGCAAAGAACTATCTAATGTGGGAATCTCAGATTACAAACTTGATTGAATCTCAAGGATGCATTGGTTTTTGGACGGTACAATTCCCTCACCATCTCAAACTATTATTCATCAGTTGCCTGATTCTACTACACAAGTCATGCCAAACTCTGATTACTGTGCTTGGAAAAGAACTGATAAACTGATTAAAGGATGGATTCTTGGTACGTTAAGTGAAGAAATCTTAGCTCAAGTTATTGGCATTGATTCTGCTGCTGATGTTTGGAATGCCTTAAAGTCTAAGTTTGTTAAGGCAACGATGGATAGGGAACTTGCTCTAAATCATCAGATGCAAATTCTAAAACGTGAACAGTATGACTCTCTTGATGATTATCTATCCAAGTACAAAACAATTTGTGATGAACTTGCTGCAATTGGAAAGCCCCTATCTGATGATCGAAAATCTTTTTGGATGATAAATGGACTGGGAACAAACTATCAGATGTTTACAACCATGATTCTCAGGCCCCCTCTACCTGACTATTCTGAAATTTTATCCATGTTACACAGTTATGAGTCTCGGATTCTTCTTCAATCCAGTTTTGATGTTGTATCTCCAGTTGCATTTGCAGCTCATAAAAGCCAGAAATACAACTCTTTTTCTCCAGTTTTCTCTTCTGACAAGAGAGGTTTTGCTCCAGCTACTACTACCATACACACAACACAATTCTCACCAACTTCCAATACGGTGGCTTTTGGTCCTAAGCAACCAATTCGAAATGAGGATGAATTAAAGGAGGCACTTAGGGTTTTCAAGTCAATCTGTCAAATCTGTCTTAAACCTGGTCACAATGCTCATAAGTGTTTCAAAAGATTTAACAAGGAATTTCGAGTTCCATCTCTTCAGTCTGATTCCAAAGCTGCTCAGCAAGCACTTAGTGCTCTTCAAATCAAGACTGATGATGTTAATCAGTGGCTTCCTGACTCAGGTGCGTCATCTCATATGACTCCTTTTCTGGATATCTTTGACACTTATAAAACTTATCCTGGCTTTGAAAGTGTTTTAATTGGAAATGGAAACAAGCTGCCTATTCAGAACATTGGTCATGTTACTCTTACCACTTCGTCTGGATCTATTACCTTAAAGAATGTTCTACATGTTCCTGATTTAAAGCAAAACCTATTATCAATCAGCCAGTTTACAACTGACTTCAATTGTATTTTTCAATTTACTCCTACTGGTTTTACTGTTATTAACAGAGGGAGTGGACGAATGATTCTTGAAGGATCTAAAGCTGGTGGTCTCTACAAGATTGATCAGTTTCAGCATTTTGGCTATTATTCCAGCAAACTTCAAAAACCAACTTTGTCTCTCTGGCATTCTAGATTGGGGCATTGTTCTGCTGATGTACTTTTGAATCTCAAAAACCAACTTTTAATAGACTTTGTGAATGCAGATGAATCTTCTTTTGTATGTTCTAGTTGTCAGCTAGCTAAGTCTACTCGATTACCCTTCTCAAACAGTCCAACTAGTTGCCTTAATCCTTTTGATAAAGTACATTGTGATCTTTGGGGTCCAGCTCCTATTGTTTCTATTGACAATTTTCGCTACTATGTCATATTTGTTGATGATTGCACAAGGTTCACATGGTTCTATCCTTTACGAAATAAGTCAGATTTTTATTCTGTTTTTCTAGCATTTGATATGTATGTTCAACGTCAATTTTCTACACATATTAAGTGTTTACAATCTGATGGTGGTGGTGAATTCATGTCTGCCAAAATGCAATCTTATTGCTCGTCTCATGGTATAATTCATCAAGTTTCTTGTCCACATACACCTCAGCAGAATGGTAGGGCTGAAAGAAGGCATCGCACAATTGTGGAAGTTGGACTGTCATTAATGTTTCATAGTGATGTTCCATCTTTCTTTTGGACACAAAGTTTCTCCACAGCAGTTTATCTTATAAATAGAAGACCTTCATCTGTTTTAAAAGAGAACACTTCACCTTATTTTGCCTTGTTCAAACAACAACCTAACTACTCATTGTTTAAAGTTTTCGGATGCTCCTGTTATCCTTGTTTAAGGTCTCAAAATGCTCACAAGTTTTTGCCAAGATCTTTGCCTTGTGTTTTTCTTGGCTATAGATCTCACTACAAGGGCTACCTTTGTTATCATATTCCTTCCAAGAAGTTTTTTACTTCTAGAGATGTTCTCTTTGATGAACAAATTTTTCCTTACAAGTCTGTTTCTCCGCAAAAGGTTGCCTGTCGTGTTCCATCTACCCTAGAAGTTTCAACTTACATGGATTTGATTCCTTTCACAATTACTCCGTCAGAACCTCTTCCTCCTTCTACTGTCATTCCATCCTCTTCTTCACAGTCATCTCCTGTTTTGCTCCATCCAAATTCCTCTGAATTCTCAGTCCCTACTGCTGTTTGTTCATCTTCCACTCCTCCTTCTCCTCCTCTCAGTCATGATCACTCAGTTTTTCCTGATCAACCTCGTCACTCCATGGTCACCAGGTCTCAGTTAGGTGTTGTTAAACCTAATCCAAAATATGCACTAATGGTTAACACAAAACTTGATCAAATTGCTCTTGAACCTCAGACTATTAAAGAAGCTCTTAATCATCCTGGTTGGCTACAAGCTATGAAAGAGGAACTTCAGGCTTTAGAGGAAAATAAAACATGGGAGTTAGTTCCTAAATCCTCTGACATGAATATTATAGGAACAAAGTGGGTTTTTCGTGTTAAATACAATGCTGATGATACAATTGATAGATTTAAAGCACGACTTGTTGCAAAAGGTTTCAATCAGCATGGAGTAGACTTTTCTGAAACTTTCTCACCTGTTGTTAAACCAGCAACCATTCGCACTGTTCTTTCTCTTGCTGCTGTCAAGAAATGGAAAATTTGCCAATTCGATGTTAAAAATGCCTTTTTACATGGAGAGCTTCAGGAAAATATTTATGTTTCTCAACCACCAGGATTTAAACACTCAGTTCATCAATCCCATGTTTGCAAGCTTAATAAAGCCTTATATGGTTTAAAACAGGCTCCACGTGCTTGGTTTGATAAATTCAGTTCTTTCTTATTCTCCCAAGGGTTTCATTCTAGTGTTGCTGATCCTTCTCTGTTTGTTCTTAACAAGGAAGGAGATTTGGTTGTCCTACTTTTGTATGTAGATGATATGTTAATCACAGGGAATTCTTCTCTTCTACTTGATCAATTTTTACAGGAACTGAACACTGCATTTGCAATGAAAAACCTTGGTCATGTCCACTATTTTCTTGGGATTCAGGTTCAATCCTTGTCTGATGGTCTTTTCTTGTCTCAACATCGATATGCTGTTTCCATTTTAAAGAAGGCAGGTCTTCTTGATGCTAAACCTCTCTCAACTCCAATTGCTTATAAACTTCAACCACCAGACAATTCTCCTCAATTTCACAATCCCACTTTGTATAGGCAGCTTGTTGGCTCTCTCCAATACCTCACTTTTACTAGACCTGACATTTCTTTTGCTGTCAATTCTGTATGTCAACACATGCAGCAACCAACTGATTTCCATTTTTCCCAAGTGAAGAGGATTCTCCGATATGTAAAAGGAACTATTGATCATGGTCAATTTTTATCTTCTCATACTGATTTCTCTCTTCGTGCCTATTCTGATTCTGATTGGGCTGGTTGTGCTCAAACACGGAGATCCACCACTGGCTTTTGTACCTTTCTTGGTGCCAATTGCATCTCCTGGTCTGCCAAGAAACAACCAACTGTTTCTCGTAGTAGCACTGAAGCAGAATATCGAGCTATGGCCACCACTGCTGCTGAAATTACTTGGTTGTCATATCTTCTCACTGATCTTCATATCTCACAACCATCTTGTCCAATTCTGTTTTGTGATAATCTTAGTGCCTTACAGTTAACTGTGAATCCTGTTTTTCATGCTCGTTCCAAACACATTGAAATTGATTATCATTATGTTAGGGAGCAGGTTGCTTTGCATAAATTACAAACACAACATGTTTCTTCATCAGAACAGTTGGCTGATATGTTCACCAAAGCTTTGCTGCTTCGCCCTTTCTCTGCCAACGTCTTCAAGCTCGGCATTGTGCCATTGTCTCGCTTGAGGGGGGATGTTAGGAATGTATAAGATAGTGTAATGTTTGGAATGTATAAGGGAGGGTATTTCTGTAAATGTCTTAGTTTTCAAAAATAGGAATGTTGAGATGCTTGCCTATCAAGTTATGTAGATATAAAACCCCTCCTCATTGCTGTAAATCTTTTCTTCTTAATGAAAGTTCAACTGTGCCCACTCACGACCCCGCCCCTACCCATGCCCATGCCCATGCCCATGCGCATGCCAGACGCACCGCCGCCCTTCATCCTCTCCATGCCCACACCCACACGGCGTCCAAATTCGGATCTGTCAAACTATTTTAGTTTGAATATAAATTTACAATACTAGAACCCACCGCCAGCTAGCCTAATGTATTAACATTCGAGTTGAACTTGTCCTTCTTAAAAGTTGTTAAAAAGAAAAAATCAATGGCTCCTGGCGTGGAGTCGTGGAGGGTTATGGTCGACCCGTATGCCCGCCACATAATAACCCATTATCACGACATGTTAGGGCTTCCTGAACCTTCCCCTCTATCGAGGCCTAAAACCCTTACCCTCCGACGACGAAATCTCCGGCCACCTCCGTCATGGCCACCTCCGTCATGCTCCGCGCCCTCCGCGGCCGCCGCGACTACTCCGCCACCTGCCGATCCGTGAGCTCTCCTACCCCCACCTCTCTCTCTTCAATCTCTGTTTTTTTTATATAATTTTAGTTCTGTTGATGGATTTATTATGGGCTTTTGTTTGGTTGATTTGTTGGGCTTGTTAGGGTTAGGGCTGGGTGTGTTGTTGCGTTTTGATGGTTGGGTGATTTGGGGATCATTGCGATGCTTGTGATGTTCTTGAGCTTTTTTTACTTTTCTGGAAAAAGAAAGAGGAATGGTGGATGGAACAAGCATTTGTTGTTGGAAATCGGCGATTGGGCGTGTGTAGTGGGGTGTGACTGTGATGTTGGTGGTTTGTGGGAATGATTGGTTGGGATTGGGATGTGTGGTACAGGTGTGTGTAGTGTTAATGGATTGATTGAGTGGTCGTTGGGATTTGGGGGGGGAGGGGTTTATCTTTAGTATTTGCTTGTGTTTTGAAGTGGAGTGTATCAATGAATGACGGTTGTTTGTGTGTGTTGTGTAAATGACAGAACTTTGCATGCTTGAGTTGTTTTTGAGGCTTTTGTCTTTTTAGTGCAGTGGAATGGTAGATTTCCTGTTCTTTGTATACATATTTTCGTTGAAGTTTTGAGGATGGGAAAATGAAGTGCGTCTTGTTGCCAGTTACTTTTGTTAGTATTTACTTCTGGATTATCATGTGCGAATGAAACGCTACAACAGGAGTCTGGAAGCCTCAGTTATTTAAAAAATGAAGTCGACCATTGTCATTTTTCCATCTACATGTCCTTAGATTGAAAATAATTACTGCAAATATTATCTTTCATTCACTTGTATTTTGAGTTTTTGAGCATTCATATTTTAATTTTTGACTGTAGAGAGTAGCCACCACCATGTGAATTCTAGCTATCTCATGTTTGTGTATATTATACTTGTAGGTGATTGCTAATCGATGGGCAAATACTCCTCTTGGTTACAAGTTGGGAAATATTGCTAGAGCGTTCAGGTGTTGTGGCTAAGGTTCTTTTATGTTTTGTTTGGAAAAATGTATATTTTTGCATGACAAATGATACTTCTTTTATTGGTTTGCAACTGTTGCAGCTCAAAACCAGCTGGAAATGAAGTTATTGGGATAGATTTGGGTACAACAAACTCTTGTGTAGCGGTTATGGAGGGGAAGGTAAGATTTATCCCATTTTAGCTGATCATGGAGCTAGATTTAGCTCCTTTGTTGATTATATTAATGGGTGTTTTAAATTGTGTAAACAGAATGCGAAAGTTATTGAAAACTCGGAAGGCTCTAGGACAACTCCCTCTGTGGTAGCATTTAACCAAAAGAGTGAGCTCTTGGTTGGAACTCCTGCAAAGCGTCAGGCAGTGACCAATCCTACAAACACTCTTTTTGGGACCAAGCGTCTCATAGGAAGACGCTTTGATGATCCACAGACGCAGAAAGAGATGAAGATGGTACCCTATAAAATTGTTAAAGCTCCCAATGGAGATGCATGGGTTGAAGCAAATGGTCAGCAGTACTCTCCTAGTCAAATTGGTGCATTTGTTTTGACCAAGATGAAAGAAACAGCCGAGGCCTATCTTGGCAAATCTGTCTCAAAGGCTGTGATCACTGTACCAGCCTATTTTAATGATGCACAGAGACAAGCAACAAAAGATGCGGGCAGAATTGCAGGATTGGATGTGCAACGGATAATCAATGAGCCAACTGCAGCTGCTCTCTCATATGGTGCAAGTAATAAGGAGGGTTTGATTGCCGTTTTTGATCTAGGTGGAGGAACTTTTGATGTTTCAATTTTGGAAATCTCTAATGGTGTCTTTGAGGTATGTTGGTTGTTTTGATGAAATCATTGGTTGTTATTAATTATACTGTTTTGTGTTGTGAATCACGATTTTAAATGTGCTCCAACAAACTTTTATATTAAAGGTCAAAGCAACCAATGGAGACACTTTCTTGGGAGGTGAAGATTTTGATAATGCGTTGCTTGAGTTTTTAGTGAGTGAATTTAAAAGAACAGAAAGTATTGATCTTTCAAAGGATCGCTTGGCACTCCAAAGGCTACGTGAAGCGGCTGAAAAAGCAAAAATAGAGTTGTCTTCTACTTCACAGACAGATATAAATTTGCCATTTATCACTGCTGACGCATCAGGGGCAAAACACCTTAATATCACACTGACTAGGTCAAAATTTGAGACACTGGTAAATCACTTGATAACAAGGACTAGGGATCCTTGCAAGAATTGTCTGAAGGATGCTGGAATATCTACCAAAGAAGTCGATGAAGTTCTTCTTGTTGGAGGGATGACGCGTGTACCTAAGGTTCAAGAAGTGGTAGCAGAAATCTTTGGCAAGAGTCCTAGCAAAGGTGTGAATCCCGACGAGGCAGTTGCAATGGGTGCTGCAATTCAGGGTGGAATTCTTCGAGGGGATGTGAAGGAGTTGCTTCTATTAGATGTCACTCCTTTGTCGCTTGGTATCGAGACTCTGGGTGGTATTTTCACTAGGTTGATCAGTAGGAATACCACCATCCCTACAAAGAAGAGTCAGGTAGGTGTTCTCTACTTTTATGGATTTTTTGTGTTCATTCTCATTAATTTGTAGAATCATGGAAAGGTTTTATGGATCTCTGTTGTAGAGTTTTTTTTAAGTTTTATTTGCTTTTGTAAGTGTATTAGTTTTGGGCTAATTTTGAACATAATTTTTCTTCTTTTGAATAGGTTTTCTCCACTGCCGCTGACAACCAAACTCAAGTGGGTGTGCGTGTTCTCCAAGGGGAGCGTGAAATGGCATCCGATAACAAGCTCTTGGGTGAATTTGAGCTTGTTGGTATTCCTCCTGCTCCTCGAGGCATGCCCCAAATTGAGGTTACCTTTGATATAGATGCCAATGGTATTGTTACAGTGTCAGCCAAGGACAAGTCAACTGGAAAAGAGCAGCAGATTACCATCAGGTCTTCTGGTGGGCTTTCTGAAGATGAAATTAATAAAATGGTGAAGGATGCGGAGTTGCATGCTCAGAAAGACCAGGAGAGGAAAACACTAATTGACCTTAAGAACAGTGCAGACACAACAATTTACAGCACTGAAAAGAGCTTGAACGAGTACAGAGAGAAAATCCCGGAGACGGTTGCAAGTGAAATTGAATCAGCTATTGCAGATTTGCGAACAGCAATTGCTGGAGAAAGTATTAGTGAGATACAGTCAAAGCTCGATGCAGCAAACAAGGCTGTCTCTAAGATTGGAGAGCACATGCAAGGTGGTACCGGCAGTGGGTCTTCATCAAGTGGCTCACAAGGAGGCGATCAGGCACCGGAAGCAGACTATGAAGAAGTGAAGAAGTAGGTTTGGTCAAGCGCTCAAATCTACACTCATATGCTGTACTTTTAAATTTAAAATTTTGAAGTTAATATAGTTTGAGAGGGTCATTTTTGTTCCTAATTAAGGCTCCTTTCAAAGAACAAACCTGTGCTTGGAATAATTTATTTTGTATTAGTTGTATTTCTAGTTAGTATCTGTTAGGAAAAACCCTCTGTGGTGGGAAGTTATTCGCTTATGTGATTGTTAAATAAAGACTTCTACTTGATTGAGCCTTTAAAGTTCAAATCTTTAGGTTTTATTTCGTGTGTAATTTGGAGCTGGGAAATTGGAAGTCCTTGTTGTGGTGGGTCTCATATATGGACAAGTATTGCATGATTCATGAACTATGACGATAATGTTTTAAAACTGAAGATTTACTGATGATTTTTATAAATAGTCTGAGATTTTATGATAAAAAATCTCTCGATTGCAAATTCTTAATAGGTCTTATGAGTCTGTCTTTTGACTCTCAATTTTTGTTATGATTGATCATTAAATAAAGATTATTGTTTTAGTGGAATATTCGCTAATTATATTGACTTCCTAAGCAACTTGGAGAAGACCATTGTTTTCGTGGAACGTTCAATAGCTTCCATTAAATTCTTTGTTGGAAGTCTTTGTTGGAAGACTTGGAAGTCTTCCACTGAAAGAGCGTTAATCATTTGGACGTTCAGAAGGGAGCTTGCTTGGAGCTTAAAACCCAATTGTGAATTGGTTGTGCTTAGAACAAGGAAAAATTTGTGAATTGCTATATTATTCCGAGTTATGATGGCCAGCCTCGTCTTCTGGTTCTCCCTATGTGCATTTTCTATGTTGCAGACCTCCTGGGCAGCCCTTCTCATGAAGAACGAGACGGATCGAATGTCTTTGCTGACATTCAAAATGGAGGTTACAGATCCTCTCCAGGCCTTTAGTACGTGGAATGATTCGGTACATTTTTGTCTCTGGTCAGGGATCACCTGCGGGCGCAAACACCAGAGGGTCACTGCCATAGACCTGCCTTCGCTTGGCCTCATGGGATCCTTGACAGTTCACTTGGCAAATCTCACCTTCCTCAGGCGCATCGACCTTGGAAATAACAGCTTCCATGGAGAGATACCACAAGAGATTGGTCGCTTGCATCGTCTCGGCCGCCTCGTGCTGGCGAACAATTTGTTTGAAGGGGTCATTCCTGCCAATATTTCCAACTGTTTGCAGCTTTCCTCTGCCAACTTTCACCGTAATAAGCTTGTTGGCGGCATTCCCACCGAGCTTGGACTGCTCCCAAAGCTCCAGCATCTTGATTTAGGGTCTAACCTTCTGGGTGGATTCATCCCACCTTCACTAGGGAACCTTTCATCTCTCATCCTCCTCCGCTTGGATTCATGTAGTTTGGAGGGGAGTATTCCACATGAAGTTGGCCAACTTTCACAACTCAAAACGTTGGATCTAACTGAGAATCAGCTGCATGGTGAGGTCCCTCCTTCATTGTATAATCTGTCAAGCATGCAGTATTTTAGTATTCAGCTCAACAATTTAACCGGAAAACTTCCTCATCGTGCCGACATTTCTTTTCCATACCTTTACTTCTACTCTGTGGGGGAAACCAATTGACAGGAACCATCCCACATTGGTTGCCCAATTCATCCAATCTTAATTATCTATTTGTGAACCAAAATAGCTTCTTTGGTTCCATACCAGCTGACATTGGGAAGCTTCAATGGTTGGTGCATCTTAAAACTGAGGAAAACCTGCTTGGAGGAGAAGGGGAAGATGATCTGAAATTCATTTCATCTCTTACCAATTGTAGTATTCTAAGCAAGCTAGGTACAAGCTACAATAATCTTCATGGTCTGCTGCCAGTTTCCATTGCAAACTTGTCTGCTGGTCTTTTAGAGATGGCCCTTGGAGGAAACCAGATATATGGTTCTCTACACCCTGATATTTGGAAGCTTGTCAACCTACAAAAATTTGGCCTGGAAAACAACCTTTTGACAGGCCCCATTCCTAGTACTATTGGAATGATGAGCAGGTTGGAGGAGCTGAACCTGCATCAGAATTATCTAACTGGGGAATTGAGCTTCTTGGGAAATCTTACCAAACTTGTGGCACTAGATTTATCTTCTAACCATATTCACGGATTTATACCCCCAAGTATTGGTAATTGTCCAAGATTATGGTTTCTAAATCTCAACAACAATAGCCTCACCGGTACTATACCTGCTAGTCTTGCAAGGTGCAAAACCTTGCAAAACCTTGATCTAAGCATCAATGGCCTCACACATACCATACCCACTAGCTTGTTTGCCATTCCAACACTCGTTCGACTTTACTTGGATCAGAATTTGCTATCAGGGAACCTGTCTGAGGATATTGGCAAGTTGGAAATTACTCTTGTGGTGTCTCTTTACAAAAACCAATTGTCTGGGCCTATTCCCAACTCGCTTGGAAACTGCTTAGCCTTGGATCAATTATACTTGCATAGCAACTCTTTTGAGGGTGTCATCCCCTTGTCTTTGGGGGACTTGAAAGGGATCAAAGAAGTTGATCTTTCTCACAATAAACTTAGAGGAGTTATTCCTGATGTTTTCACCAAATTGGTGTATCTGGAATACCTTGACCTATCTTACAATGATCTTGAGGGAGAAGTGCCAAAAGAAGGTGTTTTCAAGAATGTGAGTAGGATATTTTTGCAGGGGAACCAGAAGGTTTGCGGAGGTATACTAGAACTGCATTTTCCTCCTTGCACCAAAGATGTGGATGATAGCCATAAAAGAGCAACAAAGATTAAGGTGATAATTATAGTACTGACAGTCACTGGAGGTATTGTTTTCATAATGGCCTTGTGTGTGGCAACAATTTTCTGTAGGAGAAAGATGAAACTGAAAACTTTGCCTAGATCTTCTTCGAATAATCTACATATGAAGATAATCTCCTACACAGATATCAGAAATGCTACAGATGGTTTCTCCTCCTCAAATCTGATAGGTTCAGGGAGCTTTGGAACAGTGTACAAGGGCATACTGGATTCAGACCAAATGATAATTGCTGTGAAGGTGTTGAACCTTGAGCAAACCGGTGCTACGAAGAGTTTTATAGCAGAGTGCGAAGCATTGAGAAACATTAGACATCGCAATCTTGTTAAGATTTTGACGGTTTGCTCAGGATATGATCTACAAGGAAGAGAATTCAAAGCATTAGTTTTTGAATTCATGGCAAATGGAACGGTGGAATCATGGCTATATCCACAATCAACCATACAAAGCATGGATTGTCCGCGATATTTTAACCTTAAAACAAGGTTGAACGTAGCCATTGATGTAGCTCATGCCTTAGATTATCTCCATTGTCAATGCCAAACTCCTGTTGTGCACTGTGATTTGAAACCTAATAACATTCTTCTGGATGGAGACATGGTGGCACATGTGAGTGATTTTGGTCTTGCAAAAATTTTGTTCGCAACGAACGGAGATGACTCCCATCAGCATTCTTGTACAAGCAGGCTCAAGGGTACCATTGGCTACATCCCTCCAGGTCTAAACTCTAATCCCTTAATCCTTCTGATTGAAATACAAACTGAAACTTTTTTACTGTCTAAAATAGCTTAGAATTCGAGTTATTCTTTTGTCATGAGATCAAGATTACGAAGATAAATACTTCAATTTGTTGTTCTCGCTTGCAGAATATGGAACTGGAAGTGAAGTGACAACTCAAGGAGATGTATTCAGCTATGGGGTTGTACTGTTAGAGATGTTAATAGGGAAGAAACCCACTCATGAGATGTTCAAGGATGGGATGAGCATCTCAAACTATGCAAGGATGGCATTCCCTAAGCAAGTAATGCAAATTGTGGATCCCCAACTGCTCTCAAGACCAGGAGAAGCTGGACTAGAAAAATTTAGGGACTGCCTGGTTTCAATTATGAAGGTGGGAATCGAATGCACATCAGAAGTCCCAGATTACAGAATAAGCATAGAAACAGTGAAGAGTGAACTAGAGCATGTGAGAGAAAGGCTTCTTGGTGACGAAATTGCTATAATATAAGCCCAAACGATATCTCTCCAATAGTTTTCCTGGTTTTGCATCAAATACTCTTACATTTTTAACATTTTTATCATCCATCTCTGCCTAGTGAAGTCTGAATCTGCTTTGTAATGGGTACAATTCCTGCATCATTTCAAGTTTATTTCATGTCATTATCTATGGAACCAGAACATTATATATCCAATGTTTATCTATCTGCCCACATAGTTACTCTTCAAGGTCACACTTGAATTTTACATTCAAGGTTTTGTAGAAGATCATTTACCAACATCCTCCTAGCAGAAGCTAAGAATGCTGATACAATGAAAAAAAATTTCCTCAATCCTTCCTTCAAAGCAAAGCTGGATTGGGAACTGCATGACCACAGTTTATTGGGCAATCCCTTCTGGGAGCACTCTCTTTGCTCTATTCATCAACTCTCACTTCTCAATTTGTCTGAGAACAACTTCATAGGTTCTATAGGAAGGGCTAAATTTGGGAAGGTGGGAATCTCCTTCCACCTGACACCTAACTAAATAACCTTCTTGTAGAGTATGTGCTCCAATTTTTAGAAAGTGAACAAATTAACTTAGGAAAAAATATCCGAGCCCAGAAATTCACAGCAAATAGTCGAGTTTTGATGTGCGTTGATCACATAAAAGCTATATTACGTTGAATTATGTGACACTGCTTGCATCCATGCATGCATCGCATTCACAAATATTTTCCAGAATTTGTGGGGATCATAAGAATTTAACATCAAATGTTGTGATCTTAAGATTGCAAGCATCCAATTTTTATTCATCGACATGCACACAAACAGATGCAAACCACACACAACGTAAAGATTTCATAATGCATCATAATTGGTTAATGAGTAGAGTGTGCACTAGATTTTCCACTCTTTGCCTTTGCACCCAGTCCTCCGACGCATCCACCACAACCACCTCCGCAGCCACCACTCTTGACCGCATTGCCACACCCACCACCGCAACCACCACATCCAGCACCACAGCCACCACAGCCGCCGCCATTGAGCGTGTTGCCACAACCGCCACCACAGCCTCCACAACCGCCACCACAGCCTCCACAACCTCCGCCACTGACACTTTCACAAGTCCCAGCACAGGGCTTGCTGCATACTTGAACCTTCAATGGATCAAGACCTATATCACAAACACTCAAGCTTCCCTTCTCAGCTGTTTCTTCATTCCCCTTGTCAACAATTTCATAGTCTTTAATGGCAATACGATTGTTTCCCTCCCTCTTAACAAGATCAAATAACAAGTATGCTAACACGATTCCCCGCAACACAAATGATTCATCGTTGACCTATCACCACCCACAACAATGTGTGATAAGAATCAGAAAATAGTGCCTACAAGCAGCATTGATATGTAAAGAACAACTTTGAACAAGGCATACCATGAGAAAGTTGTTTTTCAAATTAAGCATTGCCAAGGCTTTTCCGTAAGGGTACTCCACTGAGAAACTGACCAAAGTCACAAAATCTGATTCATTCTTCCAGTTTTTGAAGTGTTTGGGCTCAAAGTCAAGCTTCCTGCCAGGAAAAAGCCTTACCTGTCCAGAGTAGAGAATCAGATATTGATGATAAAAGTTCATTCTAAGACGTATGAAATGATGAAATAAAATAAAATAAAAAAATTAGTGGAATGAACTTACTGAAGGGTCACCTCTGAGATCAACAATGCATCTTCTCTTATCAGAGTCTCTCTTAATTTGAAGGAACCATGAAGAATCCACAAAAGACCACTCTGACTCGCTCAATTCAGCTAGAATACGCTTTTCATCCGAGTGATCGAATATACCAACTAACTGTCTCTTCTTACCCTCTGCTTTCTCTATGTTCCTTCATTGTAGAAGAACAAAACAAGTTAAGACAGCATCAAATAATTCCTAAGCTTTCTTATATTACAATTTACAATGTATTACCTCATTTGGAGGTTGATGATCTCTCTTCCACTGTTATCTACCACACAAGTCCAGTCTCTACGGTGCACAGCCCTTCGAGTAAGTGGGAAGAAGCATGCAGTTGCAGAAAAAGGATGGGAGTTGATCATTTTAAAAGTAAATGGGGCAATAGTTGGAGGTGTGAAGGACATGGAAATACACAAAGAAACTGGTTGAGAGTCTACATGATCAGATTTAGGGGTTAACTCAAACCATCTATCAACCAAATATCTGAAATTTTGTTCAAACAGATTCTCCAAAGAAAACGACGTAGTTCCGATGACCTGCTGCGCCTTTGATAAAGTTAAGTTGGCTGCAGAGCGAGACACTAAATCAAATATAAGCGCTCCAGCACATTCACACTGGAAGAGAAACACCTGTTTCTCCTTGGTCTCAGAGAATATTGTCATTTTCTTTTTACCATTGAAGAACTCATCTGGATGGCTCTTACTAACAGAGACAAAGAGGCTACCATTATGCCCAACTGGCAAGTTCCTTACACTGATGATCTCAACACATAGCTGCGATGGAGCGTAATAAATAACAAAAACAGGAAATTTTAGAACTTAGCTGATTATCTTTGACGGAAAGAAGTATAACAACTATCTCAATGAAAAGGTCAGCAACAAAAAAAAAAAATGTCCAATAGCAACAAAACTCAAAAGAAAAAGAAAATCACAGATGCCAAAAAATACTTAAGTTCAACTAGAAGATGAAGAATATAAAATAACGCTTTCAAAGAAAATAAAAGAAACTGAACCTCAACCTTGTGTCTGAAAAATTCAATAATGATATTTGTAAAGACAATTATATTGACAAGACACTAGTTTCATAAACCTAGATTAGGATTTGTTTTTTAGGTCTTGATCAGGAACATGGTAGTAGCTATTACAGTAGTTAACTAATTTAATCGTGTATGTTTCTCTTGTTTAGGAAGCAGCTTTTCAACAGTGTAGCAGCATGGTTAGATAATTAAGTTGCCACACATACCAGTGTGATCATTAAGATAAGTATGAAATTCAATACACATACCAAAAGTTTCATATTTTGAAGATATATTATCTTTCCAATTATAACTCCCTAGAATTCTTTATATAAGAAGCAATGATATCAGAAGAATGACAGGAACACATCAGATGTGAGGAGCCTATTTCCATTCAATCCAACTTCCAGAAAGTAGATCATACATAATTATGAATTACGCCGTAGAATGGCAGCAGTGCAAAAGAATGGACAGTTAACATCTATAGCATCTCCTTGAAGACAAAGACATTTGCTAGAAATGTTAACCCTATATTCAGTTTAAGCTTGATTCACGAATGCATAACGTCATGACTGAAACATCATATCATGAGAGTCTATAAAGCTCAAAATGAAAAGGAATTTGAAGAAAAAATCAAATGTTAGACTTGCCTCCAAGATCTTTGCCTTTGTAAGATGCAGGCCTTTTCCATCTGTATTGCAGGGACAGTCACTCTTCTTGGCATAATTCAATGGCCATGGCATGCTTCTAACAGGAGGGGGTTGAGCCTCTGTACATTGCGCCAGCTCTCCAATAACTCAATCCAAATGTCTCTTCCCATCGTTTTGTTGTTTCTGAGAAGCCAGTGTCAAGTTTCTTCCCTTTGCTTCTGTCAGAATCTGTATCATCATGTTCTAAAACCTTCCCATGTAAGTCTATCAGATCCTTACAGTAAGATACAGGTTGCAGTTGGTGCGAGTGCCAAATCAGGTCAATATCGTAAGTGGGCACACAAAAGCGTCTTAGAGATTTTTCTTTGTTTCTTTTTATAAGATGCAGAAAACCTTTATATCTCCTAACAGCCTCTTCAAGGAAGCGAGAATCAGACATATGAGGTCTGGATACCTGTCAGAACACTCAAAATCAGTACAAGTAAAACCTAACGTTTGGTGCCAAGACTCTTAAAATTGAATACGTATGAACTTCCATTCATTAACATTTTTCATGTGGCCAAGATTTTTTAAGCATTCACAATTTTAAGAAACGGTAACAACACAAGCCAGAACGTAGAAACACACCATCTAAAAAATCTTGTGAAAGACATAATACACCAAATATTGACTTGATAGGGAAGACTTCCAGACGGATGCATCACACTAAAAATAAAATGGAGGATAAAGATTAAAGAGTAAAGACACATGCTGATTGAGGGGGTTTTGGTATTACCTGGTAAACGAAAGAGCTCTGCCTTTTAACAGCAGAGACAAAATCATATTTAATTTCTTCTTCTCCAGAAAGCTTTCTGTATTTTACTGGCACAGCACCATGAAGATCGAGCTCATATGGCTCATCTGGGTAGAACTTCCTCCAAATATTTTCAGTTTCCTTCTTTGAGACATCTTGCACAACAGATACCACATTTTGGTTGTCCAGGATCCGACCATAAAATGTTTGGCAGTCTGATTCATATTGAACCTGGAGATGGAGAAAGAATTGACATGAGAGGGGTACAAAAGTTTTATATATATATTCTTGAAAAAAAGCAGAAGCTAATCAGTTCAGGAAGTGTACAGGATTGAGCCTATGGCAATGCCAAATCCATTCACAATCAAGAGGCACAACCAGGGGTTCTTCCATAATTAAGGATTCACCATATTTAGCAAGCAAAGGAAGCCAACAAACCTGGTACCTACATATTGCTCAGATCATAGAATGCAATTTTCAGTGCCCGAGGTATAGCCCATTCATCATTTACAAAACGAAAAAACAGGAAATCGCAGAAAGTTTATATTGATCATCCAACAAAAATGTCCAGATTTTCAGCAAAGAGAAGAGTTCATAATGCATTTGGACCATATGAACGAACTTCATAGCACAAAGGTAACATGCTACAATCAGGAATATCAAAACTAGAGCTCACACATGAATCAAAAAGCAGGGAACTGCCTTATATCTCTGCCTAAAGTATGCAATGGTGACAATTCTGTGCTTATGTAGATATCGTTTTTTAGTTTTGGCAACCAGATTCAGCAACCAAAGGCATATGAAATTCAATTGACACTAAAATTTGACATATAGTCACCACCGGAGGACTAATAATCATAGTGAGACATGAAAAGACATCGCATCATGTGAAAAACAAAAGACGACTACCTATAGATTGCTCTTTCCAGAATGGGTCCTTCGTACAGACTTCGATTCCTGTCAATGGCAGCAAGAAACTGCAGCTGGCGAGGTCGCTGCGGCTACAAGGTCAGTGTTGATTGGAATCTTCTGAGCTTCCAGCCACTCCTGTTCTTGAGACTTCTCCATTTTTATAGATATTCACTTCCAAGAATCAGACTTCAAAATCAAATTACCTTGTAAATGAGAAACATATGAGTACAAACACCATCTATTGATTTTCACCTGCATGTCAAACACAAAGAACAAGTCCATCCACCAAATTCACATCATACTTATCCAAAAAAGGCAGTGTCGATCATCGAGAAGATGATATAATTAGAACAACTTTAAAAAAAAGAAGAAAAGAAAACAGAATTATTAGAAACTATCATGATTTGTTCCTTTTCTTCATATGGATCAAGAAACTAAAAAACAAAATCCCTCTGGATGTAACCCACAAAAAGAAGAATTCTTTACTGAATTCAGGTTCTGAAGGAGCTATGTTCCGACAATCCAAAACAATATAGTTCATAAAATCTTCAGAAAATTATTCATTAAAAAAAAAAGGTTATACAATTTGCTAATCGGGTGTATCAAATCCGACAGAACTGATATGCATGCATTCAACTGAACTCAAACCTGGATGAAGCCATGATACAAAATATCACAACCCATCAATCTTCAAAATAAAATCAAAATTTAAAAACAACTGTGATGATCCATGAACAATTTGTGGATCAACCCAGAATCAACCCATAAAAAAAGATCATCCACTTGCCATATACTTGGTAAAGTAGATCAGAACAAGTGCAGAGAAAGAACTTACAGAACTATGAACTGGATTGCCATCCTTGGCTTGAACAATTTGTGGATGAAGCTGCTTCCTCTTTATAGAATGTGTTGTTATGTTAAAGATTTTACTAGTCAGATTCAACTATGGTAATTAATTACGTACAACCGTTTTTTTAAGAGGGGCCATTTTTTTTAATTTACTACTGCATTGACTTTAGTGTTGACAAGAGAAGTGTCACATCTTACTGTGTCTTAGATGAATAAGGTTGAAAATTTAGACGTCACACCTTAACTCGTTTAATCAAAACAACTTAGAATTTTTTAGTTTGGACAAGCAAAACAATCCTATCATATATAATAACTAAAGTTCGACTGCTATAAAAATAAAAACGTGTGACTCATGAGAACAATAAAGAGTGTCAAAAGAATTATGATATGTATTTTGTAAAGAAATATAGAATGTCCCACAGGCTGGCAAGGAAAGTTGAGAATAAAGGCTACGAAGATGAGAAGTACTTTTGGTTTTATTACTTTATTTGTCATTTACGTTAGTGCCAACTTAATACATGCATTTTTTTCTTGATTAGGTTTTAACGGTTTTATTATTATTATTATTATTATTATTATTATTGTGCACATTGCATCACCCGTTGGCTAATCCTTCCAAGCTTTCAAGCGGCAAGACCATGTACTACTCCTCGAGGGTAGTACACTTCAATTGTGTTGTACACTTGTACTAGCCACTCAATTTTGCAACTCCTATACTATTTTTTTTGTCAGGACAAGCCAAAAATATTTATAAATTTTATGCATGAGTAAATAGATTGCCAAGTCTAAGACGCAACACTTCACTTAGATATACGTTAATTACACGACTAGCACATACCCACTTGAGTCTATCAAATGCCCAGAATAGGTTCCTGTTAACATAAGCTTCATGGGCAATATGCCCATCAAGAATTGATTCTCAGTGGAAGACAAACACCAGTTTCTCCTTGGTCACAGACTATAGTCAGATGCATTTTACCACATTCAAGAACCTATATGATGGCTCTCAGGGAAAGAGACAAAGAAGCTTTCCAGTTTCCTTTGTGCCCAACTAGCTAGCTTTCCACTCCAAAAGTCTAATACATACCAGTGAGGAAACAGCATAAATCACAAAGCGGGAAGTTTTAGAACATCTGAACTGATTGTCTTTGATAAACAACTAGAGATCTCTGAAAAAATGTCTTTCTTGCCGCATCTTTTGGCCTTACAAATGTGAACTTCCGCTCATCAACATCTGCCATGTGGTTAGGCTTACAAGCATTCACAATTTGAAGAAGTGATAATAACACGGCGAGGCAGTACTATCTTCATTTGGCTGCATCAGCTATTTTCTTCTCTTGCGTTGAAAATCCATTCTTTAGATGAATAACGGTTTAATTATATGCTTGGAACAGTGATGCAGATCAGTCTTCATTGGGCATCCACCTTTTTTCTCCTTTGGGTGTCTCCTAAACTAATTACCACGTTGGTTCTAGACATCCTTCACCATACATAACATGCCATGGCGCTCTACTAGGAAGAATGGTCATTCAAGCACACTAAATTGAATCAAAAGATGTCATGGCACCGCTTAAGAGAGAATACATAGCTGCCAACTAGCATGACCTTCTTCAATGGTGTCGGAGACGTGATCCTTGGAAAGTTTTGACGGCCGGATGTATTTCCTTGCCCCAAATCTCCTTTGCTCATGGTTGGAGCGACCAAATGGTGTCGGAGGCATCGATCCTGTGAAAAGTTTTCGATCCTAGGAAATGTTTTCGGTCCAAGGAAAAGTTTTGATAGCAGGATGTACTTAATCGCACCAAATATCCTTTCTCAAGGCTTGGAACAGGTAATGCAAAAGCATTGGCGAAGAAGAAGAAGAAGAAGAAGATGTAACTACCAATAATCTTGACAAGAGCATAGACCCTGCTTGAAGTGATGAAACCTGCTGCCATCCCTCACAACAATCTCACGCTCAAATACTCTGGAAATCATCTTGCTCACATCATGACAGTCCAAGCACACCCTCAAGTTCTTCACCACCCGAATGGTCTCCCCAGCGCGAGTGACCAGCAGCCCAAACGCAATGGCCAGCCTCTCACTGTGCTCTCTGATCGCATGCCCCTTCTCCTCCTCCGCAATATCATGCAACACCGACGACACATTCGGCGAATACCCCACTATTTCCAGCCTCCTCCCAATCTCACCAAGCATCTCGTAGATCTCCCCGCACCTCTCATGAGCCCTATCCCCGGCCACAAACTGGTGCACCTTCCCACCAGCTTCAATCAAGCTCCATCCCGCAACCTTATTCGCGCCGCGAGCAACCATCAACCTCCTCACCCTCACCACATCCTGCCATTTGCTCCGCCGGGCATATATGTTAGCTAGCAGAACATAATGGCCCTCGTGACCAGGCTGCATTTCGATCACCTTGTTGCCAATCATCTCCCCTAACACCACCAATCCATGAGTCTTGCAGGCCCCTAACATTGTCCCCCAGATAACCGGATCAACAGGCATTGTCATCGTCTCGACCAGCTCAATCGCTTCCCCAACCAACCCCGCCCGACTCAGAAGATCAACCATACACCCATAATGCTCCACCTCCGGTTCGATTTTGTATATACTTTTCATCATTTGAAAGTAATGCCGCCCTTCGTCGATCAAGCCTGCGCGGCTACACGCCATTAGAACTCCGACGAAGGTCACCGAAACGGGTGTGTATTTCGACGACAAGAAGTCTTGAAAAAGAGAGAGTGCCTCGGCGGCCAGCCCATGCGTGGCCAATCCGCAGATCATGGAGTTCCACGCGAAGACGTCTTTCACCTCTAACTTCTCGAACATCGATCTCGACTCGTCAATGCAGCCGCATTTCGCGTACATGTCGATCAGCGCCGTGGATATCGCGAGGCTCGGCCGGTGGTCTCGGGCCGCCTCGTGCACGGCCCTGCCGTGTTCCAAGAGGCCGAGCTGCGCGGCGGCGGAGAGCAGGGTGACCAGCATCGCCTCGTTCGGCGCCGCGCCGGAGCGCTTCATCTTTTCCAGGAGACCGAGGCTCTTCTCCGGTGCGCCGCCGCGGACGTAGGCCGCGGCCATCGCGGCCCAGGAGACGGCGTCCCTCTCCGGCATTTCCTCGAACAGCTCCTCGCACGCCCCGACCCGCCCGTCCCTGGCGCACCCGGAAAGCACGGCGTTCCAGGACACGACGTCGACGCCGCCGGGGCTGCGGCGGCACTCGTCGAAGACCTGCCAGGAGCCGGCGGCGTCGTGGCAGCATCCGTAAGAGTGGATGAGTGCGTTGGAGACGTGGAGGTCGGCGGCGAGGCCCATCTTGAGGAGGTGGGCGTGGACCTGGCGGGCGTGGGAGGGCACGGCCGACCTGGCGCAGGCCTGGAGGAGGAAGGGGAAGGTGTAGTTGTTGGGGCGGGAGCCGCGGCGGAGGAGGCGGCGGTAGGGAAGGAGGGCGGCGGCGGGGGTGGGGGACTTGGCGAGGCACCGTATGAGGGCGTTGCCGGCAAAGATGTCGGGGTTGGGGAGGCGGCGGTAGAGGGAGAGGGCGTAGTGTGGGGGTGGGGATGGGAGGATGGAGAGGGCGGCGAGGAGGTGGGGAGGGGCGGCGCGGCCGAGGACGAGGAGGCGGGCGTGGGACTCTTTGATTTGGAACAGCCTGCATCCCTTCATCTCTTCTTACTTTAATTTATTTAATTTGCTTTAATATAGTTTATGAAAGTTCGATTAAGCTCGATTTTTAATTCAATTCAAAAGTTCGATTAAGTTCGGTTTGATTAGATTTGATTTTCAAATTAAAGTGCTATTATTTTGATTACAACTCAATATGCTTGCTTCTTTGAAGCTTCGAATTAAGCGAGCCAGGGCGCTTATACAGGTTAATAAAATTTTATCTTTTTTTATCTATCATTAAAGCCTACTTTTAAATATTTTAAAAATATACTAGTAAGTGGATATTTTAAAATTAATTTTTATTGTTATTTTTAATTAAGAATTAAGATAAATGATTAGAAATGTTAGATTAAATTGAAATTTTATAATTATTTTTATTAATTATTATTTTTATTTATCTGCGTAGATTTTGAGCGGCAAGACCAATAAAGTAAATTACTCTAAATAAAAAATACATCTCATGCATATAACACTCTTAGACCTTATATAAAGAATTAACAACTTTGCTTCGTCTTCCACTCCTATGTCACAATTGGATTAATATTTAGTGTGGTTTAAAATTTTGATTAAGTTTGATTTGATTCAATTTTGAAGAAGTTTAATGATCAAGTACCGGTTACTATCATTATCATAATAACTCTAATTTATTAGATACTTATTTGTAGTTTAAATTATAAAATTTTATAAAAAATTGTATTACATGA
Source organism: Piper betle (assembly GCA_033002965.1). NCBI lineage: Eukaryota > Viridiplantae > Streptophyta > Magnoliopsida > Piperales > Piperaceae > Piper > Piper betle. The sequence goes on from JAURVB010004968.1 coordinate 26,287, forward strand.
AAGCCGTATATTTAAAAAAGATATTTCATATTTTTTGATATCCATCAACGATAATATAAAAATCAAAATAATTGATTCAATTTTAGCCCTTGTAAAAAGAGATGTCAATCAGTTCGACTCGGCTTATATTAAAGCCCAATGGCAATGGCAAGGCCCGCATTCCCTTGAACAGATTGAGTCGTGTTGAATAGGCCCATGCCATATAATTCATCAAAAGCCCGTAGTGTTATCCTACAAGGGTCTTGATTTAACCCGTGGAGTGTTCTTATGCTTTTTCAAGGCAACTTCCAAAAATTTCATAGCTCATACTCCATTCTATGGTCAAAGAGGTTGAGACATGTCAAAACTTTCATATTCCATCAACACTTCAAACACTAAGATAAAGACACGGATCAAAGTGTACAAATCAATCGATTGGAGACAGAATAAAATATAGGTTGGCAAGAGCTCCACACAAAGCCACTCAAATATTTGTTTATATATTTAATATAAATAAATTTAATTTAAATTTAATCATAAATTTTGACAAGTACAAAAACCACAAGCCATCACAAGCTGACAACTAACAAGGAAACAAAAAATAGGATAAAGGAAGCTACAGTATATATGTCTCGCTCACTTCATTTCTGAAGGCACTACTAAGAAATATAATTAATTCAGACTATGATATAATCCTATCAAAATAAAAAAACACTGCTTTGAAAGTTATTATGAGACAAGTGGGAACGAGCCAGATGGCGAGTTCATCTGATGACACAAATCTCGACAAATCCAAACAAAATCTCAATCTCTCATCTCAAAGGCTCCCAACCATGGCATAATGATGATGTCGATGTTGGGTTCTTGGCTGCTGCTTCTATATTTTTTTATCAGATGGTTACTTTTGTACGTCTGGTTCATATTCATACATGCTTAATATACTTAATGGTACGTGGTTCTGCCTTTACTTTCTTTGTTTGTTTGGGTCTTTGCAGATTGCCATCGGGAATATATTCCATTTTTTTTTGGTCTGCTTCTTCTTGGGTTTCAAGAGGTTCTCTGGTATGTTTTGCTAGATGGCATATTTTGGTGGGCTTTTTGTTTGTTTTGATGATGGTTAGTTTTTATGATGAGCTTGTATTTGATTGTAGATATTTGAAGTCATCAGTAGTCGTAGTCATGAAAAGATTAGATTTAGTTTTTGCTTGTTGATTTCCTTTTCTGAATGAACTATGATTGAGTTAAAGAACTTGGCTTTTTAGGATAAATGCTTGTTTTAAGTGGAAGATTGGATCTCGGACTGATTGGTCATCTCAAAGACTTTAAAATCGTGGTAAAAATAGTTTTTTTCAGCATGGCCTTCCGTTTTATCTTAATGTTCTTATTTTGTAATTGTACATGGATGGATTTGTTTGCCATTTCCAGTTTTCTTCGTGTCTGCGGAAGGGAAAATTTTGTTCTGCCACGGATGTTAAGAGGACTTAGTTTATCTCAGCCTGGTTTCATTTTCCCTGGACTGAATTATGATGTTTCTAATTTCAACTCTCATATTGCATCAACATGAGCATTCTTAATTCAGTTGAAAGGAAAAATAGAGGAAGATCATCACTTGCTGATAATCAAATGAAAACTTAGTTGTTGGCTTGTTGCATTTGCAGGTGGTTTTACTAGCTTTTAAGGATTAGTATTGGAGCAATGTTTGGTTAGCTGTGATGGGCTATGGGAAAAGTTTGTGCTTGGTAAGACAAAAGGGAGATCCCATGATTATTATCACAAGTAATGGAACTTGCCCATCTTTTTACTGGTTCAGTTCGTCTTCAACATCAGTTGCAGATACCTAGAGTAGTAAGAAGACACTGATCACTTCTTTATTTTTTATTTGATTTAATTTTGTATATCACTTATTTGGTTCATCAGGCACAAAATATTGATATCAAGAATCGTTAATTTCACATTTAGCTGATTTATGTGAGAGAGCATTGCACTTCAAGTATTTCTGATATAATTTTCTAGTCCTCGTACCGACTACATGTTTTCAGTAATTCTGCTTTCATTTATAGACATTTAGCTACTTGTCTCTTAATCTCCTTGAAGGGTAAATTTTTACATAGGGTAGAAATTACCAGTGGCCAAGCTAGGCTTCGGAAAAACTTTCATTGGTCCTCTGAACCTAATTTAGCATGCAGATCACATTAACATGTGTCTTCTTTAAACTCAGAAAGGGGAAGAAAAATGGGAGATTATCACTTGCTAATGTAATTAAGGTGTCTGGTCAATTTCATTGGTCGTATTATTAGAAGGCAGATCACAATAGAATAATGCAACATACTTATGTTTGGTGTGATGGATTGTAGCCTTTACGGAAGGTTGGACTTAGAAGAAACAATGACAGAAACAAATTTTTTTATTTTATTCCACTAACTGGGGATCATCAGGCGTAGAATATTGTTATTCAGAATTCTATGTTCTTTCACTTGACTGATTTAATGAAGAGGGCTGTATTATTTATCATTCTTGTGCCACTTGCTCAAGTTTTTCATATATTTTCAGATATTTAGCTCCTTGACGCTTTACCTTCTTGAGTATCATTTTATATTTACCACTGTGAATAAGCGAGGGGCATAAAAGTTTTTTAACTTTTGCAGAAAAGATGCATAGTGGTTCTGTTCAAGAACATGTTGGTCATCCTGAAATCGTTCTAATTATGCTAAATTTATGAGATCAAAACAATTTAATGATAAATGCTTTGGAGGAAATGTATCCTCATTGCTTCAAAGTAGTATAAGCAAAGGATTACTTCATACAACCTGCTTGAAACAATTATATTTCTTCTATTTGCATTGTACTAAAAACTCGTAGATAAGAATCTTTAATTATTAACTTATCCTTTTTCCAGATTTCTTCTGTTGGTTCATTGCAAGCACACTTTATAGTTACTGATTTTTATAAATTAGGCCCTGACATCTCTCTGGTGCGTAACATCAGAAGTTCAGAGTAGGGCTAAATCTGAAATGGGAAATTGATTATGGTCTGCCTAATTTGTGGTTCCATTGAATAGCATTTTGATTAGAGGGTAAACAGAGTAGCAGAGTCTCCAGAATTCAATATGGTTGATGATATTTATTTGTTTAGTTATTTATTTGCTAACTCTTTTTTGTGGTAGTTGTTTCAAATGACAGAAACAATATTTCAGGTTCAGGTTCAAACATGGAAGGTTTTAACTTATATCTTCACATCTATCCAACGAGATCTGGAAGATGATGTTTATGCAAATATGGTTGTATTCTTCATAGCCTTTGTTCTGCTACAATGCTCTCCTAGCCAATGACTTGCAGCAGCTCTTCTATCTGGATCAGGCTAATTTCGAGGACTTTTCTGTATACCTACCCATCATTGAGCTTTGTAAGCGAAGTTTTTTCTGTTACTTTTTCAAGGCAATTTTTGCTGTTGGATGACTGGAAACAGTTTTTAGCTATACTAAATGGTCCATTCACCAACAAACCACCTTCAAAATTTTCTCGTTTTTGCTGTTGCAGCTCTTTAAAAATGCATTTATTGAAAAACCGGATAAAGTAGATGCACCGAACCCTTTACATTTTTAAGACTTGTGTTGCAAGCAACAAAATGGCCTCCCTCATCCATCATACCGGAAGGAATCATCAGATCCAATTGCCAGTTTGCCACTCTTTGATGCTAGGTCTGGAAACTTTCTTCCCGTCTTCTTTACACCCTGTTTTCATATATGTATTGAGTTATACAGACTTCATTTGTAATTCTATTTGTATGGATCAACAAGAACATATTGTTTTCATTTATTTATTAAAAGGAAAAAAAGAGAGATAAAAGTAAGATCAAACAGCAGTAGACAGTAGTGATAAAGTGAGAGAGAAACCTCAAGAACTGAATTGCAAAGATATCTTTTCATTTCATTCTTGTTGTTAGACAGTGAAGAGACAAATCCAAGGAAGCAACAAAAAGAATTGTTTGCTTCCATGGTGTCATAATATGAGAAAAGCCCTATCCAATCTGATTTTACATGGTCATCGAGTCTCTCATCCTAAATCTAAGAACACAACATATCCATGATTATCTAACTTACTACCCTAATCTGTCTGTTCTTGTTTCCATCTGTTCTTTCTCTTTACAAATGATACACACTTTGTCAGCACACACCATCATCTTCACCCCCAGGGGAAGTTCTAGCTCCAACAAACGGCGACTCGACCTCGTCGGAATCAGAACTGCTGCCTGACGTCGAGCTCCGGGAATCCGAACCTGCATACAATTCACGAGTAAGCACACCTTTCAATCTAACTCAAATTCAAAAAAGATGGCAAGATGACCACAAGGGAACAATTTTTACCACTAGATGAAGAAGATCCGCTACTTGAGCTGCTCGAGCTGCCGGATTTCGCATCCTTTCGATCTCAACCGGAGGGAAGTTGGTCACGGGGGTATCCTCCACAATGTCCACATCCTCCTCCCCCAAGTCGCCATCTTTCCTTGCCTTTCGACTCCGGCGAGGCCTCCACATCCTCCTCCGGCACCTGCACGGAAAAATTCTGAATCCAAGTTTCAATCACACACACACACACAAATGAACCAATCCAACGGGAAGAAAAACAATGCGGCCACTCACAATCACGGGCGGTGGCACTGCGTCGGGGGCAGCCGCAATGTCACCGGGAGCAGCGGCGGTGGTGGAGGACATTGTCTGCCGCTTCAACTTGCTCAGCGACTTCTTGCAGTTGCCCACGAAGCGATCAAGCTCCCAGAGCGTCTCAACATCGAGCTTCTCCATGTCCAGCTCGACCTCGTCTCCGAACTGCTCCGACGCGCTCGACTTGTTCCGCCGCTCCACGATCAGCAGTACCTGGTCCATCTTGTCCTGCGGCAAGCTCATCAACTCGTCCCCGAGCTTCTGCTTTCCTCGTAGCTCATATCCCTCTTGTACGCGTCCTTCGCCTTCGGCTTCGGCAGCTTGCTCTCGCCACCGCCGCCGGCAAGGCTGGCCGGCGGCAGCGGCGGTGGAGGCGGGGAATTGGATCTTGAACATCTGGTCGAACCAGCCCAGGAGGTAGGCGGCCCACTTGTAGACGTCGTGGCCTTGGGGGTTGTAGGTGAGGGCGTTGGTGAAGGTGAGGCGGACGTCGGCGGCGAATTCGTCCGGCGAGGAGTAGGCGCCGGCGTCGAGGCTATTCTTCACCGTGCCGAGGTCCATCGGCCGGCGGATGATCTGGTGGTAGTCGTGCAGCGCCCACTTCTCGGTGTCTACCGGTTCAAGGAAGATCCAGCAGTCCTTGTGCCGCCGCAGCCGCCCCAGGATCTGTACGCACCGCTTCATCTCCGACGTCGCCGGCTTCCTTCTTCCCTGACGCCGGCGGCGGCAGCAGAACCCTTCTTCCCCTTGGGCTTCGCCAGGTTCCGTGCGTCCGGCGAATCGAGGGAGATGACGGCGGGGGCCGGCGGACGGCCGGATCTGGGCGTCGCGTCCCCCGGCCGACTCGATCCTCGCCACCAGGCCCTGCACCCGCTCCAACTCAGACACCAGCCGCCGCCGAAGCTCCCGCCGCTCGGCCTTCGGAGTACGACGCGAGGTTGCTAGGACGACGTAGTCCGGCGAAGCCAACCTCGGCAGCCGTCGGGCGAACGACGACGAGTCCTCCGACACCGCCGCCGCCGTCGACGGCGGGGGAAAGGCGAGCCTAGAGCACACAACTGAACGAAGCAGCG
>JAURVB010004969.1:0-37227 GCA_033002965.1 Piper betle
CCTAACCAACGTCGCTAGTCCATCCCACCATCTAACACGGAACTAGGTCGGCTCTGGTACCATTTGTAACTACCCAACCCAAAGTGCAACATAATGGGCTACGTCATTTCCTTAAAATGGGTACCCCGAAAGTTAAAGATCTCTAGTCCATTCCCACTTATAAACATGATCTTCTCCCAGTAGGTATTAGATGTGGGACTAAGTTGAGGGATCTCACAGATGGCAGTATGACCTCAAGATGGGATGGTCACAATGATCAGATTGTTTAGACTACATGATAGTACATCCATGGGCCACAACCAACATACATAGATCAGACGGTTAGTAGATGGTCACACACACAGTTTGACCTATTTAGCGATGGGCTGTCAATGACAGGAGTTAGACTTGTACTAGAGGATTGGGCATAGATAGAAGGTTAGTGAGGAAGTGTCCTTTAGAAGGATAGTGATTCCCTTGTGTTTCGCCAGCACGATCAGGTTCTCAACTTGAGATATAGGATTGAGCCTTGCCCTGAGTATAGAGGTACCTTTATGGTACTAATTAGGGTTTACAGTGCAAGTAGATGTTTGGAAACAGACCTTCTTATGAGGATTCCACCACAGCATGAGAGCAAAGTAAACAGAGACTTTAGACAGAATAGGCCATGTTGAGCAGACAGAGTAATATCAATGTATGCTCATCTTCATTGATAGCCTTTCTTGAGAGTCTACCACAGCGGTAGTAGTCAAGTGAGTTAAGATTAGTACTACAAATCGGTACAGGACGATAGGTCACACACCACTAAAGAGCGGATGAGACATGTGTCAAACCTCACTATGAGTCCCCGTAGACTTGAGGGAGAACAGTGGTTCTTTAGGTCATTTGAACCCCACCTGTTTAGAAGTGCATGACTAGTACAGTATCGAGAAACATGTGCCTACTATTAGCTGATTGAACTATAGCCACATAGGAGCCGTTTCTGAGATTTGTCATTGATTGACTATTCCACAGCCTGATCACCTGTGACATAGTGAATTATGGTGATCTTAGAGACAAGTCCATAGACCTACCGATATTTTGGCCACCCACTATGCTACATAGGGATTTCAGCTCCCTTGCTATTTACACGATACCTTGAGGAGTATTTCTTAACCTAGTGGATTCCCTTATTTACCTGACGTTAGATACCACATGTGAGGATGAGATGTCACCTATCGAGATTTCTTGATCAATGTGACTAGATTTCCATGAGATTCAATTTTCTTTCCTATAACCCATAGATGTTAGACAGAGTAGAACTTCCACTTGAGGATTTCCACTCACCCCTTTGTATATGTCAGTTCTACTATCAGTTTACCTAGATGATTGAGATGAGTATACATTGCCCAGAACAAATCCCACAGACCAGATGCAGGCTCTATAGACCATGCAGAGTATGTTATCATACTCCTTGAGATACGTTGTGTATGTACAGGTGTTCTTGCTTCCTTTCAGCAGTAGTTAGTTGTTCTATAGATAGCCACTAGAGCCATAGTATACAGTAGAGTCATAGCGGCTATCCTTGTTCTCTTAGGAATAGAGTGAGATACTTGAGTTAGGACAGAGTCAACTAGGACCCCATGAGCGGTCCAATTCCTTATACAGGGACACTTGAGAGTTGGAACTAGATTGACGATAGTGAGCCGTGCAGCTCATTAGCCTATACAATCATACCTAAAAGGAGACTCATAGCACACCTTAGGATGGTTGTAGGGCTTATGATAGAGTTTCCTGAGAGTACATGTAGTAGACTTTTCACATAGATGAGGTTCATAGAGATGGGTGGATGCTAGCAGGTAGGTGTTACCCTCAACGTAGTTTTCCCAAAAATAGCCCATATTAGAATCTTGCGATACTCTAGAGTATCTTCTTGACCAACCCAGTAGGCCCCTAGGGGTTACCTAGGTCTCCCGTTGAGTTAGTATTAGGGATCAGAATAGAAGTGAATTGTGAAGACCCGGAATATATATATATATATATATATATATATATATATATATAATAATAATAACGTTCGACGCGGGGAATCGAATGTGGGGAAACAATTTCGTTAGCTGGTTAGGTATGAATTACCTGCTTAATTGAGAAGTAATTTCTAACCGGACGATTCTACTTGAATCGGTCAAGTCGACCACATTATTTATCCATTTAACCATTGAAGTGAATCATACCATGTACCCGTTTAAGAGGTTAAGTGAAATGGTTAAGTGAACCGTATTGATTACCCAATTACCCGATTAAAGGAATTGCGGTGAAAGGGTGTTTCCACAAACCCTAGCCGTCATTTCATTCTTTGTAAAAGGAGAAGGGAGGGCGTCTTCTACATCTTTATGCTCCTTGGACAGATGCTGGCTTTCCTCCTTCGCTCGGGTAGTTCCTTTTCCTTTCTTTTTCTTTTGTTGCATGCATACACATGTTGCATAAATCATAAACATGTTAAACATAAGAATCAAATGATAAATCAACAAGGGAAGAAGAAAACCAGGAGGACGTCCTGCTGTTTTAGCAGCAGCAACAACACCATCCTCCATCCTTGTGAGTAGGGTTGACGTGCTGGAAGTAGGGAGTGTTCCCAGCGGTGCTGCTGACTGGACGGAGTCGCCTTGGGTGGCCGAGTCAGACCGGCGGGGAGAGATGTAAATCAGGAAGTGTAGGGAGACCAGGTTGGTGTTGATTGGGTGGTGTTGCTGGCTAGACGTGGATCCGCCCTGGAAAGGGCAGACTGGTCGTCACTTGGTGTTGTGCTGGTCGTCACCTTGATGGGGCAGGACATGGTCGCCATGGCTGCTGGTCGGCCACCATGAATGGTGAAATTAAGGTCCCCATGCAGGGTGTAGTCCGAGTTCCATGAGATAGCAGCGGATAAAGGTTGGATCTTTGGTGTTTTTCCAATCGGATTAGTGGGGTAGGTAGAAGATGGGGTCTGAGATTGGGTGGAAGGAAAAGAAGACGGGCTGGTCGGGTGTTGTTTATGTGGCTGACTAGAATAGTCGCCATGGGTCTGGTCGGGGTTGATGTTTGGGTGGCCAGGATGGGGTCACCAAGGACTGGTTGAGGGTTGCCATGCGGTGGCCAATTTGGTGATGCCATAGCAGCAAATGGATGGCCGCCACATTAATGGTTGGTCGCCATGCAAGGTGAAAATACCGGCTTTTGCTGGTTGATTACAATAAAGATGGGAGCTTTAGGGTTGTTAAATGAATTGTTAAAGTGGGATGGCAACCAGGTCAATATAGGAGAACTCGATGCGATTGAGTTAGAATATAAGGTAAATACAAAAGACTAAAGTATGGGATATGTTAATAATTGAATTATCAATTAGATAATGGGGATTTGGATGGGGATAATTAATAATTAATTATCATTAGAATTGCTGAAAATTTAATAAGAAATAAAGATTAACATGAACTAATTACATCATTTAAAATTGATAGTATATTAGTCATGTAGTTGCATGTAGGTTCATGCAAAATAAAATTATACTAATGTATAATTTTATGCCCTTATTCAGATTAGGGTTAACGGATCATAGTCAGACGAAATCACAAGTCAGGTACGTATAATAGGTAGAACATCATATTTTCCTTGTTGGTAGCCTAGGTCGGCCTGAGCCCAGATTCGACCACCATGCACCGAGTGCAACCGGGGTCAAAGAATTGACTCAATCCGACACTGGGTCGTATTATGTGCGTAAATTGTGTAATGCATCGACATTGTTTTGGAGTAGTGATAGCCGCCCCATAAAAAGGCTACGGCAGGGGTGAGTGAGGCACAACGATTCCTCCATCGCACCGGAGTGCAGTGATAGCCGCCCCATAAAAAGGCTACGGCCGGGGTGTGTGAGGCACTGGCACTAGAGTTGGCAGTGAGAGCTTCCTCACAAATGGGGCATAGCAATCACCTGAGTGGAGTGATAGCCTCCCTATAAAAAGGCTACGGCCGGGGTGCGCAAGGCACTGGCACCGGAGTGCAGTGATAGCCTCCCCATAAGAAGGCTACGGCCGGGGTGTGCGAGGCACTGGCACTAAAGTTGGTAGTGAGAGCTTCCCCACAAACGGGGCGCAGCAATCACCTGAGTGCAGTGATAGCTACCTCATAAAAAGGCTACGGCCGGGGTGTGTGAGGCACTGGCACTGGAGATGGTAGTGGTAGCCTCCCCACAAAAGGGCTACGACCGGGGTGTGCGGATCACAGTGGATACCTTCTCCGCATTGTTTTGGAGTACAGCGGAATCGCTCCACCGCATATTAAAATAAACTTAAGGAAATAGTGGAATGTACTTGTTTTGTTTTATCTATTATACTACTTAGTGTTGTAATCACTAACGCGGAATTGCCTCCGCAGGTGTGCAGATACGAGATTAGGTGATTGACAACTAGGGCATGGAGCAAAATAAATATGAGGACTCCTTTCTTTTACTATTTGAGAAATAAGTGTGGCTACTGGGAAACGGTCCAAGACTGTGGGATGTTTATATATGTTTTTGTTTACAATAATGTTAGACATATTTGCTTAAATTTTGAGTAACACCTTGCCTACTAGGCCCACAATGTTGTGACAAATGGCGGGTCGTTACAAGAATGATGATGGTAATGTCAAACCAGGCACAGACAATAGTAAAGATCAGAACAGAAGAGGAGGATGATGATAATGTCAGAACAGGCACATGAAGTATAGAAAGTTTGATATTAACAGAATCACTAGCAGTACCTGCCTTGGACAGCACAGCTACAGTAAGTGAGGATGTACATGGCTATTGAAGAGTAGAGGATACAACTGGTGTGTATCTAGCTTCCTGGTATTAGTTCAGTAGAAACTCCTTGAGTTGAAATTTTGAGGATGAAATTTTTATAAAGAGGGAAGACTGGAAAAACAATGATTCGGGCCGATGCCAGTTGTGTGTATGAGCTATGAGGGTCATGCGTACCCAAGTATATGATTATAACGTCATGAACACAGCAGAACAGAATGAGTTATCAAAATATATGAGAGTATGCTAGTTTTTTTTATATATATAGTGAATCGTAGAATTAGTTTTAGGCCGTTACCGTGGATGCCACCCTTGCCCCGACGCCACCCCCATGCAGTGTCGCCGCCGTTGCCGTGGACTCCACCCTGCCATAGATCGGCACCGCCTAGCCCCGCCACGATGTCACCGTGCTGCCTCGACCAGGCCCGACCAGCATCTGGCCGCCGCCATGACGCGAGGAAGCCGGACCTTTGTGCCGTGCTTCCACCACCGATCGCGTCACCGGCGACCGTCACCGCCACGATCGAGTGGTCGCCTCGATGTCTTCGACCAACCCACGACCCTCCCCAACCAGAGTGGAGCCCATCGCTGCCTAGGCTGGCCAGATCTAGTCACCCATCTTCATTGCCCCTGTTTTAGGCATTTTCCGGTGAGCCGCCACCTCCCTTGGCAACATCGACGTCTTACATGTGTCAGGCTCGCCGAGCCTGTTCCAATGGCACCCATATGACCACTTTCCGGTCAGTAGACACCGCCTGCATCTGTCATCGGAAAACCGCCGGAAACTACCAAAAAACTATTGAAACCTGCCGAAAAACCGCAGAAAAATCTGATTCGCCGGAATACGTCGGATCTTCCACGGAGCTCATCCAGTTGATTCCGACTGAACTTTTGACACCGATGAGTACCGAATTCGAGCTCGAAGACGTGCGATGAAAGCCTAGCCGTCACCGATCGCTGACAACGTGGACGTACAATTACCTCCAAATTTATAAGTTGAAGTTTGATGATTGTTAGTACAACACGCTAGGGTTGATTATTTGATGTGATTAATGCTTAATTAAGGATGCAACGTTGAGTTGCATAATGAGATTAAGTGTGAATGAAGAGTAAGTGATCTAATGAGAGCATGATAAGTGACTACGACATAACTTAGAAAAACGTAATAAAATTAGTATGAATAGGATGAGTTTGAATTATTTTCACATCTATGATTATTTGGCTGTAGTTGGATACTATTTGTATTTTGAGTGTGATGTTCATTGTGTGTGATGCATCATTTAGTTAGCGGGCGTTAATATTTAGTTTTGATGTGTAGGTACGGAGTAGGAGCTCGCCGCCTACGCGCAATGACATGTTTGGAGCTTCTACCAGTTCCATTTAGGACTCGTCTCTATTTTACGTTCTCTTCTATTGCATGTTTATTTTATTATTTGCAAAACGGGTTAAGTGGCATTTCATTAGATCCCACTTAACTCAAGCCATTTAACCGAACAGTTTTCCGGATTAATAATCCCTCGAGGATGATTTCGAAAATAAAATCCACCACAAGTTGCCTTCGAGCCTATTATATAAATCCCTTCCCATGCCTATATATACAATTTTATCGAGTTTTTAGTGAGACAAGAGATGGAGAAACCGACTGCACGTACCATGAGCGGATACCGTGACAGTCAAAGCGGGCCCTGGATTAGTGCAGCAGACTGTTCCATTCCCGAGGGATCCTAACAACTCCATGTTTGAGTTCCTCACACCCAGAGAACGTGGAGGTTTACGGGTACTATTTAGCACAGCGCATGTCCGGACTTGTGGTTTAAAGGGTACCAAAGGAGACTACCTGAGTGTACTCGGCCTTCATGCTCAAGGCCAGGAGAAATATAGAGGTGAGGAGAGGGCTTAGGATTTGAGATCAGAAAATGAAGTAAGAAAATGCTGAGAGAGGCAACAGCAGCAACAGAACAGTCAATTCGGGATGCTACCGGGTCTGAAACCCAGTGACTCCTCAATAGGTGCCCTTCAAACTATTTATGAGGAGTATATGATGTTTTATTTCATATGAGAGTTTGCTCTCATAGCCAGCTTGTTATAGTTATTTTATTTTTTGGACCAATAACACTTGTTACTGACATGTTTTTATACTATATGTAGGTACTAATTACCAGTTGGAGGAGCTAGTTTGGACACATGTCAACTGATTGAGTGGTTATATTGTGTTTATGATGTTATTATATGGTGAATGGTGTGATTAAATGCTTGAGACATGATGATATGACATGATTAAATGTTCAGACATGATGATAGAATGTGAAACATGAATAGATTGTGTAGTGGAAGCGTTGTGGGTTGAGACCCAAGTTCTAGAATGAGTTTATAGCATTTTAGATTGTGTGATGAGTCGTATCTTCATCTTAAGACGTCGAGATTAGATCAGCACGAGTTGGGTTTGGGTTAGCCGACCTAACCGGGGCCTGTAACATGCCGGTTTAGTTCACGAGCGTGAACCAGATTTGGGGTATTATAGACTACATGTCATAGCATTCACAGCAGAGTTGGGTTAGAGATTGAGGGCAAGTTATGGCTATTGTAAAATCAGACAGGCCGAGGAAAGTTAGGTTCACTGAGATTGCTTTGAAGTGATGACACAGGATTGATTTCACTAGCTGTCTTGCATACCTTCATGGCCTTGACTTGGCATCCTTATGTCAGATGTGTATTGAAAGATAGTGTTAGTGACAGTCTTATAGGGATCATTAGGCAGTGTTAGTGATGGTCTTATAGGGATCATTCGGACAGAGTTAGAGAACACCGGCAGTATGACATCCACATGGAATGGCCACACTGGTTTGACTATTGAGTTAGCATGACAATAGACATATGAGTTATAGCCTAGGTATACATATCATGTAGATGGTCACAACATGCTATGTGACCTCAGCCAGTGAGGTATTCGACTCTCATTATAGCCCTTGGCTTAGATGATGGGTTTTGTGAGGGAGTGTCCTTTAGGGAGAGAGCGATTTCTTTATGCTTTGCAAGCATGATTAGGTCCTTGCCTTGAGACATAGGGTTGAGCCTTTGTCCTGAGTATAAGAGGTACCTTTGTGGTACTGTTTAAAACTTATAGTTCAGGCCACCAATAACGGACCAATCTGTAGGATACAACTTTACCCTAGCTTAGAAATGACGTAGATGGGGACTTCATTCAGACCAGACCATGCTAATGAGATAGAGGGTCACTAGTGTATGCTCTTCTTAACTACCAGCTTTGTCTGAGAGTCTACCACAATGGTAGTAGTCATGTGAGTTGAGATTAGTGCCACAAATCGATATGGGACGACAGGTCATACACCACTAAGAGCGGATGAGACACATGGCAAACCTCACTATTAGTCCCTAGGACTCGAGGGGAGATAGTGCTTCTTTTGGACATTTGAACCCCATATATTTAGAAGTGCATGATTAGTACGGTATCGAGAAATACATGCTTATTGTTAGTTGATTGAACTGGAGACACTTAGGAGTCATCTCTTAGACTCGTCATTGGTGGTTCTTCCATAGATTGGCCACCTATGGCAGAGTCCAATCATGATGATCTTAGTGACATGTCCATAGACCTACCTATATTTTATGGCCACCCAGCATACTATATAGAGTTTCATTACCCCACCATAACTCAAACAAAGATCCTTACATCACCATAGATAGAGACATGAAGTCAGACTATGTAAGGATGAGGCAGTTCATAGTTAGAGTCCTAGAGTGGTGTGATCATTTTTCCACAAGAGATCCTTTCACTTTTCATGCGACCAGAGTTGAGAGACACAGCCAAGTCTCTACCTGAGTATTTTTGCACTCACCCTTCCAAGTATATCACTCCTACCATCAGTTTACCAGATGGTTGAAATGAGCAAACATTGGTCAGCGCGCATGCCACACACTAGATGCAAACTCCACAGTTCCATGTAGAGTATGTTTTCATACTCCTTGAGACACGTTGTGCATATACAGGTGTTTCGCCTCCATTCCATCACAGACGGCCCTCTTCAATAATAGTTATTGGTCATGTAGATAGTGAGCCATAGCACATAGTAGAGTCATAGCAGTTGTCCTTGTTCTATTAAGGAACAGAGTGAGATACTTGAATTGGGACCGAGTTAGCTAGGACCTAGTGGCGGTCTAGTTCCTCATACAAGGATACTTGAGAGATTGACCTAGATTGGTGGTAGTGAACCATACAGCCCATTGGCATATACCATTATTAGGTACTAGAGTCCACCATACGCTAGCAGGATGTGCAAGGCCCTCGTATAGTCGTAGGACCTAGAGGAGAGTGCCCCGAGAGTACACATCGGTGATCTATCACATTGATGAGGATCAAAAAGACATTGGTTGATCTTAGGCCGCACACCTCGCGCCGACATAGTTTTTCGTGATGTAGTTTAGATAAGCACCCTGCAATATTCTAGAGTACCTGCTTGACTACTTAGTAGAGCCTTCCACGTAAGCTTAGGTCTTTTCCGACGAAGTCATTGCATTTCAGTCCCCATAGTTTACAATGATCCTAGGACCAAGTCCAGTGTGATGATTCGAGCATGTATAGTCAGTCCGAATAGATGATTCCAATATGTATGACATGTTTCACACAATTATTCAATCACATGTAGTCCATCCAACCAGATTAGTAAGGAGCTAGTGTGCTTCATTAGTGTTCAGCGTACAAACTTCGTATTGGTCTGTTTGGGTCGTGTGTAGCTAGCTGTCAAGGGAGATGTAACGACCCGCCATTTTTCATGATAATATTGTGGGCCTAACTGGCTAGGTGTTACTCAAAATTAAAGCAATTATGTCAAACATTATTATAAATAATAACTTATAATAAGATCCCACAGTCTTGGACCGTTTCCCAGCAGCCACACTTATTTCTCAATTAAATAACAAAAAGGAGTCCTCATATTACTTTGCTCCATGCTCTAGTTGTCAATCATCTAATCTCGAATCTGCACACCTGCGGAGGCAATTCCGCGTTAGTGATTACAACACTAAGTAGTATAATAGATAAAACAAACAAGTACATTCCACCATTTCCATATATTTATTTTAATATGCGGTGGAGCGATTCCGCTATACTCCAAAACAATGCGGAGGAGGTATCCGCTGTGATCCGCACACCCCGGCCATAGCCTTTTTATGGGGAGGCTACCACTACCGTCTCCAGTGCCAGTGCCTCGCACACCCCGGCCGTAGCCTTTTTGTGGGGAAGCTATCACTGCACTCAGGTGATTACTATGCCCCGTTTGTGGGGAAGCTCTCACTACCAATTCTAGTGCCAGTGCCTCACACACCCCGGCCGTAGCCTTTTTATGGGGAGGCTATCACTGCACTCTAGTGTCAGTGCCTTACACACCCCGGCCGGAGCCTTTTTATGGGGAGGCTATCACTACACTCAGGTGATTGCTACACCCCGTTTGTGGGGAAGCTCTCACTGCCAACTCTAGTGCCAGTGCCTCACACACCCCGGCCGTAGCCTTTTTATGGGGCGGCTATCACTGCACTCTAGTGCGATGGAGGAATCGCTGTGCCTCACTCACCCCGGCCGTAGCCTTTTTATGGGGCGGCTATCACTACTCCAAAACAATATCGATGCATTACAAGATTCACACACATAACACGACCCAGTGTCGGACTGAGTCAATTCTTTGACTCCGGTTGCACTTCGTGCATGGTGGTCGAATCTGGGCTCAGGCCGACCTAGGCTACAAATAAGGAAAATACGATGTTCTACCTATTATACGTACCTGAATTGTGACTTCGTCTGACTGTGACCCGTGAACCCTAATCTGAATGAGGGCATAAAATTATACATTAGTATAATTTTATTTTGCATGAACCTACATGCAACTTACATGACTAATATACTATCAATTTAAATGATGTAATTAGTTCATGTTAGTCTTCATTCCTTATTAAATTTTCAGCAATTCTATTAATTATTAACATGTCCATTTACAAAACAACTAAGCAATCGACAAGAACCCCATGAATAAGACGCTGGAGATCTAGCAACTTGGCAAGGCATCTTCAAGAAACCTTGCATGCAAGAATCCTAATGGAAACAAATAAGATGAGGGATGAAATACTCACACAGTAATGGGGAGGTCGCCTGGGACGGAGATGAGGGATGAAATACTCCCTCCTCCTGCATATATATACACTTCAACCATTCCCTCCATTAAATTCTCATACCCCATCATCCATTGGTATTTCCTAGGTTCAACGAGCCCCTTCATTAAATTCTCACACCCCATCATCCATTGGTTTTTCCTAGGTTCAACGACCCCTTCATTAAATTCTCACACCCCATCATCCATTGGTATTTCCTAGGTTCAACGACCCCTTCTCCTTTTATAAAGAATAAATGACGGCTAGGGTTTGTGGAAGCACCCTTTCACCATAATTCCTTTAACCGGGTAATTGGGTAATTAACACGGTTCACTTAACCTTTCCACTCAACCTCTTAAATGGGCACATGGTATGGTTCACCTAAATGGTTAAATGGATAATTAATGTGTTCGACTTGACTGATTCAACTAGAATCGTCCGATTAGAAATTACTTTTCAATTTAATCTGGTAATTCATACTTAACCAGCTAATGAAAAAAAAAAAAATTTTTCCGGGTCTTTACAGGAGAGCTACTAGTTTGTCAACTAGATGGCATCTTCAGTTAAGTCACCTGATCACAGTTGATGTGAGAAATTCTGAGGACGTAATTTTTGTAACGAGGATATTATGAGCAAATCGAGCTAGTTCAAGTTTGTTTGAGCTAGCACGAGCCTGTTCGGTTTTTAGATCATGAGAATGGGGCCTAGATTGCCTTATGAGTAAGTTATGGTGGCTATGTAACGACCCGCCATTTTTCACGATATTGTGGGCCTTGTTGGCCAGGTGTTGCTCAAAATTTAATGAAACCAACCCTATAACAACCAGTCCTAACCGGATCGGGTGTTACTTAAAAGGTTACATGAATAATATGAAAGCAAATAAGTCTAGCATTTCTAACTCAAAAAAACTTATTTTTCAAATGACAATGCATGAAGTAATTATCCCAGAGTCTTGGACCGTTTCCCATAGCCACATTTATAACACAAGAAAAGTAAAAAGAGATGTCCGCTTATTATCTGCTCACCACCTGAGTTGGTAGAAGAACCACCCCGTCTTCTCTTAGTCTTTAGTTCCAGCTGCTAACCTGCGGAGGCAATTCCGTGTTAGTGATTAACCACTAAGACGTATAATTAAATAAAACAAGTCCATAAACTCCCTATCATTATCTATAATAATGGCTCTTGTGACCATTCCAACATGTCCATTTATTAGCTGATGGTTCAGTCCACCATGTCCATCTATTGGCTCATGGGTTAGTCCATCATGTCCATTACCGGCTGGCAAGTCCAATCCACCATGTCCATCATCGGCTGGTGAGTCCAATCCACCATGTCCATTAGTTCGCTGATGGGTCAGTCCACCATGTCCATCTATTGGCTGATGGGTCAGTCCACCGTGTTCGTAATTTGCTGGCGAGTCCAATCTGCCATGTCCAATTTATTAGCTGATGGGTCAGTCCATCATGTCCATTACTGGCTGGCGAGTCCAATCCGCCATGTCTATTATCGGATGGTGAGTCCAATCCACCATGTCCGTAATTGGCTGGCGAGTATAATCCGCCATGTCCAATTTATTGGCTGATGGGTCAATCCATCATGTCCATTACCGGTTGGCAAGTCCAATCCACCACGTCCGTTATCGGCTAGTGAGTCCAATCCACCATGTCCGTAATTGGCTGGCGAGTCCAATCCACCGTGTCCAATTTATTGGCTGATGGGTCAGTCCTTCATGTCCATGACCGGCTGGCGAGTCCAATCTGCCATGTCCATTATTGGCCGGTGAGTCCAATCCACCATGTTCGTAATTGGCTGGCGAGTCGAATCCGCCATGTCCAATTTATTGGCTGATGGGTCAGTCCATCATGTCCATTATTTGATTATGAAGGGCATAGCCTATGCAGACTGAGTCAATTCCTTGACCCCGATTACACTCGGTGTATGCTGGTCGAATCGGGGCTTAGGTTGGCCAGGTTATCCACAAGGGAAAATACAACATTTTAAATAATTATATGGACCTGAAAATTTGGTGAAGAACCCGCAACTATAACAAATAATCCTTAAGTCTTCCCTTTTTTGTGTCAAATTTGCTCACAACCTATCAAGAGGATGTTTAATTTAACAACAGAACTATCCTTTATATAGAAGAATATGTGTGGAATTCTAGAAGTATTACAGTAAATTAAATATGTGTGGAATTTTAAGAAGTAACTATATTAAATTTTATAGAAAAGAACGTAATTAATCATAACTATATTTGTGTGATAACGAAAGGTCAAATACTATGAATGGGTTTTAATTGATAAAATATTGATTTCCAAGAATTAATTTAATTAAAAAATTGATTTATTTGAAGATTTACAAAACCCTAAATAAAATAACCTAATTATTTTCAGGGCTTTTACAGTCTCCCCATTTTAGAAATATTTCATCCCCGAAATATTATAACGGCCAACAGAAACTAAGAATTAATTATTTATTCGTTATCGGTTCCACAAATAGGCTTGGGTATTTCTTTACCATCTGTTGCTCAGTCTCCCAGGTAGCTTCTTCTGATCCCTAATTTCTCCACAATACCTTTACCAAAGGGATTTCATTGTTCTGGAGTGTCTTAATTTCTCTTGCCAAAATATGAATCGGTTTTTCCTCGTTTGTTAAATTTGGTTGTAATTTGAAGTCTTAAAAAGTTGTGATTATATGATCTTTGTCTCGTACATATTTCTTTAGCATTGACACATGGAAAACATTGTGTACTCCAGCTAGGCTTGGTGGTAATGCTAATCTATATGCACAATTTCTTACTCGATCCAGGATTGGGAACGGTTCTATGAATCTTGGTTTCAACTTCCTTGATAATTTAAATTTGATCAGCCCCCTTCATAGGAGATGTCTTTAGGTACAAAAACTCCCTAACTTGGAACTCTAGGTCCTTCCTTCGAGTATCATCATAACTCTTTTGTCGATCTGGAGCTGCCTTAAGTCTTTGCTGAATGAGTTTCACCTTTTCAGTTGCTTCCCTCACCATCTCTGGCCCGACTATAACTGCTTTGGTAAACTCCAGCCAGCACACTGGAGATCTACAGGGCCTACCATATAAGGCTTCAAATGGTGCCATCCCCATACTGGCTTGGTAAGAGTTATTGTAGGTATATTCACCAAGGCTAAGTGTTTCACCCAGTCACCTCCATAGTCAAGAATGCAAGCTCTTAACAAATCTTCCAAAGTTTGACTTAATCTGACCATCACTTTGGGGATGATATGTTGTACTCAACTTAATTTGAGTTCCCATGGCATTTTGGAAAACTTCCCAGAAATGTGAGGTGAATAGGGGATCGCGGTCGGAGACTATCTCCTTTAGAATCCCATGCAATTTGACAATATTATCAATATATAATCTTGCCAGGTATTCCGCCGTTCTCATTGATTTTACGGGGATGAAGTGAGCTACCTTAGTTAGTCGGTCCACAACTACCCATATGGAGTCGTGCTACTTTTATGTTCTTGGGAGCTTTGAAATAAAATCGCATGTAACACACTCCTATTTCCACGTTGGTATTTCTAAAGGTTGCAATAGTCCTCTAGGTAGTTGATGCTGGGCTTTGATTTGTTGGCAAATCTAACACTTAGAGACAAAATCCACAACATCCATCTTCATCCCATTCCAAGAATTAATTTAATTAAATAATTGATTCATTTTAAGATTTACAAAGCCCTAAATAAAATAACCTAAATATTTTCAGGGTTTTTACAGGCTAGGTATGCCTAACTTGCAGATGGATAGCTTGAGATAGGCTACAAAAGAACATGAGTTAGCTAGGGTTGCAGGCCTAGATTTAGGCCGTTATAATGTTTAGTATCCATTTGAGATTTTCAGGGTATCTCATTTTCATGCATCATAGGAATTTTGGATCACTGGATTATGCCCTGTGGGCCTAGCTCGATTGAGTCGTATATTTTCACCCTATTGAGTTGAGGGTTTGACGCCCATGTAGCCTTCTTGCCTTGGTTCCCATCGGTAGAGTCACTTTTATGACTCGAGTTAGTTTTGACTTCTCGATCGGAGCTTCTATCAATATACATATTGAATATACACATCGGTGGGGCCCACTAGGCTACAAGTTCATGGACATTCAGATCATGCCAAGTGGCCAGATTTGAGCCATCCATGTCAGCCCTACCCTCCACCTATTTATTTTTCACAGACTTTTCAGGATTTTCGGAAGTTTACATCCTAGTGCTTCCGCCCTTTCCACTCATCGCCGGGGAGTCTCCAGCTCGCCCCCAGCCACTGGACTAGAACCACTTGGACATCGTCGTGGTCAGCTTTCCATTCATTCCACTGATGATGACCGGCACTGCCACAGTTGACACTGACGATAGAATTTTTGCAGCCAATTTCCACTACAGTCACCACCCTTTCTGGCCATTTTCTAGAGCTGAGGAGCCACCTCCCGCCGGTCCAACGACCTAGATAGATTACCTTCATCGAGATCTTTATTTTGAGACCACCCATGACCACCGCAGCAGCTGCAATTGCCATAAGTGATGCCACCACACCCATGGCGATTCTACCCTTTTTTCTCGCCATTTTCCCGCCAGAGATTGGCCAAACTCTCTCGATTGCCACCACCATCTTCTTTGTTGTCAAGGCCAAACTTGCACAAGAGAGCTAACCATCTTGTTAAATGAAATCATTCTTATAGTTCCTCTTAGAATCTCTCATAAGGATGCTAATTAGGAGCCATCGGCCTCGACTCAACAGCATCCCATTCTATTTCATCTCGTTCACTAGCAACCTTAAAACTATACCTTGCACAGGAAAAATCAATTTTGGTTACTTCAGCCCTCTACATCCTATGTATCACTCTTGGTCTCGAGCAAAGAGGCCAAGTACTCTCAAGCATTCAATACGTTTTGAAACCATAAGTCAAGACATGCGCTGCATTGCAGTACCCGTGATTGGTGATGACTAGAGTTTGTTGCATGGCACCCAGTGGCGTCTGAAGTTTGATCAGGTTCAGCTTGACGAATTTTGCAAAAATCGGGCAATTTTTGGTGAATTTCAGCGAATCCGATTTTTCTACAATTTTTGGCAATTTTTTGATGATATTTAATCGACTTTTCCATTGAAGCAATTGGGGGCTATGAGTCAGCACCAGCTCAGTGAGGTCAGCCCAATTTCGGTGGTGGTGAGGGCAGCAATGGCGATGAGTCAGCTAGGGTCGGTCATTATGAGGGAAAGACTTTTGGGTAGAAGGGGGGGGGCAAATGAGTGGTGCGGCTGGCAGTGAAACAGGACCAGGATGAGCTATGATAGGGCATGTCATCGAGGAGTCGTGGCGTCATGGATGCCAGGCGGTGACCGAGAAGGTTGGGGAGGGCATGGTTGTAACGACCCGCCATTTTTCATGATAATATTGTGGGCCTAACTGGCTAGGTGTTACTCAAAATTAAAGCAATTATGTCACAAGCAATTATGCCAAACATTATCAGAAATCATAACTTATAATAAAATCCCACAGTCTTGGACCGTTTCCCAGCAGCCACACTTATTCCTCAATTAAATAACAAAAAGGAGTCTTCATATTACTTTGCTCCATGCTCTAGTTGTCAATCATCTAATCTCGGATCTGCACACCTGCGGAGGCAATTCCGCATTAGTGATTACAACACTAAGTAGTATAATAGATAAAACAAACAAGTACATTCCACCATTTTCATATATTTATTTTAATATGCGGTGGAGCGATTCCGCTATACTCCAAAACAATACGGAGGAGGTGTCCGCTGTGATCCCCACACCCCGGCCGTAGCCTTTTTATGGGGAGGCTACCACTACCGTCTCCAGTGCCAGTGCCTCACACACCCTGGCCGTAGCCTTTTTGTGGGGTAGCTATCACTGCACTCGGGTGATTGCTATGCCCCGTTTGTGGGGAAGCTCTCACTACCAATTCTAGTGCCAGTGCCTCGCACACCCCGGCCGTAGCCTTTTTATGGGGAGGCTATCACTGCACTCCAGTGCCAATGCCTTGCACACCCCGGCCGTAGCCTTTTTATGGGGCGGCTATCACTGCACTCAGGTGATCGCTATGCCCCGTTTGTGGGGAAGCTCTCACTACCAACTCTAGTGCCAGTGCCTCACACACCCCGGCCGTAGCCTTTTTATGGGGCGGCTATCACTGCACTCTAGTGCGATGGAGGAATCGCTGTGCCTCACTCACCCGGCCGTAGCCTTTTTATGGGGCCTCACTCACTTAGTGCAAGTGCCTCACACACCCGGCCGTAGCCTTTTTATGGGGCGGCAATCACTGCACTCTAGTGCGATGGAGGAATCGCTGTGCCTCACTCACCCCGGCCGTAGCCTTTTATGGGGCGGCTATCACTACTCCAAAACAATATCGATGCATCACAAGATTCACACACATAACACGACCCAGTGTCGGACTGAGTCAATTCTTTAACCCCGGTTGCACTTCGTGCATGCTGGTCGAATCTGGGCTCAGGCTGACCTAGGCTACCAACAAGGAAAATACGATGTTCTACCTATTATACGTACCGGACTTGCGGGTTCGTCCGACTGTAATCCGCTAACGCTAATATGAACGGTAGGCATTATTTTCTACTGCTGATTATCTATTTTATTGATCCATTATTTTACTTTACTGAATTTATTATAAGAATAATCGTTTTATTTATCAAATATAACTTTTATATGATAAAGGTGAAGTCTCTATTAAATATTCCTCATAACCCTTAAATTTAAGTTAATTGCTTTTAATCAGCCGATTAATTAATTACCGTTTATCGTGATAGAAATTTATTAATTTCATGTAATAATTTATAAATTTATTATTTTGACCACTTAACTCATATTCCTTTAAATTAATTATTTCAATGATTTTAACACGAGTTCGTATTATTATTATGATTTTTAACTCAACCCATATCGAGTCAACCCGAAATTACAAAACTGCCATTCTTCTTCTTCTTCTTCTTCCCGTCACCATTCTTCTCTTCACCCAAAACCAGCACCAAGCTCTTCTCTTTCGACCAAAATCTAGATCCTATCCTTCACCCATTGTCTCCCATTCGTAGCAACCAAATTAGCAGCAACAATCAAAGGGCGACTGCACCACCACAGCGACGAACCAGCAGCCATGGCGACCTCGACCTGCTGCTATGGCGACTCAAACGTGGCCAGCAGCACCGCCCCACGCGTCCCCTTCTTCCCGCACAACAACCCAACGCCCGAAGAAGAGAAACACTACCCTACAGCGTGGTATATGCAATTGGTCGTGACACAAATGCCATGGTGCTGTTGCTGCAATTCAACAGGACGTGCTACCATCCTTGGCAATTTCAGCAGGACGTGCTACCATTCTTGGCTGTAAATTCTATGAAATCTCACCTTTAATTACTACAACATGAGTAAGGATGTTGATGCAGCAACTGATTAGCAAAAGATTATGACTTGTTGCTGTAATTAATCACAAACACACAAGAATTGCTGCACGGCAGCAAGTTATGTTCGTGGGTGAATTATTGGTTCTAATCCAGTTACATCCTCCCTTTTTCTTGTTGATTTCAGGTCTTAGTTTCCATGATTATCTTGTATTATAGCCTTTGATCATATGTATGCATGCAAACTAAGAAGAAGAGAGGAAGAAACTTACCAAAACAATGGGGAAGCCGGCGTTTGTCCAAGGAGCTTATGTGCATGACGCCCCCCTCCTTCTCCTTATAAAATGAAAGAAGGCCTAGGGTTTATGAAAACACACTTCGTTGCCGGGTAAATGGGTAAGTGATACGGTTCACTTTACTAGTTTGAACGGTTAAATGGTATGGTTTACTTAACCGGGTAAAAATACTTAACCGGTTAACTAATACTTTCCACTTGACTGGGTAATTGATAATTAACCGGGTAGCGGGTAAATAATTTAAATAAATTCATGGATACCAACGTTCGATCCCACCGCGTCGAATATATACATATATATATATATTTATTTATTTATTTATTTTCTCGGGTCTTTACAATGGCAATGCTCTAGTGGTGCTCGGCAACGTCGATTTGTGGCAATGTCGCGGCTGCAGGCGGCATCGATGGCAACGAGCAGGGCAGCGTCGAGTGCAAAGGGAGAAAGGTCAGGGAAAGGGTTTTGGTGGCAATTTCATAATTAGAAGTTGACTCGACTCCAAATCAGGTTAAAAATAATAACTAACTCCTAATAAATTAAAAAAAATCCAGAAAAATATGGAAAATTCCCATAAAAGACAGTACACCCCATAACATTAAAATGGCATTGTCTACAACAAATAAACTGCCCGTATTGCTATATAACACATCCTAATGCATTATTCAGCTTAAAAATAATTCTAGGATCAAATACATAAAAAAATAACAACATATTCTCATATACTCTGATAACATGGTTGGCCTCGTCACTCATAATACATGGTTGGCCTCGGCATAGCACGCGGGTTATGAAACTAACTCGACTTGAATTGAATGGTTCGCTAATGTAAAACTCTGACTCGAGTCACTAGTTTTACAGTGGGCGTGTCGAGTGGTGGGTTTATCGTATCCCATTCCACGTGGGCCATTTAGTCATACCAATTTCCAGATAAATAACCCTCGAGGATGAGATCTATAAAGTTTGTTTTGAAACTGAAATCTAGATCATGATGCCATTGGGCCTCCTATATTACAATCTCTACCCAAACCTATGTACATATAGTTTTCTTAGGTTTTCTACTAAGATGTAAGACAAGGGAAGGTCGACTCATGTGCACTGCAAGCGGTTGCACGTGCGAGTCAAAACAAGCTTTGGATTGGTGAAGGGGCCATTCCATTCCTAACCGGTCTTGACAACTGAGCCTTTGAGTTCGTCAAACCCGAAGAAGTGTGGCAGATTATGGGTATTGCAATGCATCGCATGTCTAGACTTATGGATTCAAAGGGTACTGAAGGCGCTTGCTTAAGAGTACTCGGCCTCTATACTTAGGGCCAAGAGTGATACGGAGGTGGTAGAGGGCTTTAGAATAATTGATTTTCCTATGCAAGGAATAGTTTGAGGATGTCGAGGCATCCGACAGTCAGAATGGGATGCTATTGAGTCGAGGCCGATGGCTCTTGATAGTGCCCTTATAAGAGTTTTTAATACAAAAATATATGAATGATTTTATTTAACAAGAGTGTCAACTCGTCTGTGCCTGTTTGTTTTTAGTTATTTCTAAACTAGTAACACTCGTTATTGACGTTTTTACTATATATCTAAGTAACAAGCAGAATAACTGAGCGCTATCAGGACTACAAAGGAGTAGCGATATAACATGGACACATGTACTTGCTGTGAATTATGGTAGATGAATGTTATGATAATTTGCTGCAGGAATTATTGTGTTAATTTAATGAAATAGTTGGTGTGATAACATTGTGATTAGAATTGAACAGGACAAGCTAATGGGGTTAAGACCCGACTTAGGAAGATAAAAAGGATTATGATGTGAATGTTGTGTGAAAGTACAGTGTTTTGACAATGTTTTAAGTTTTTATCGTTATATATATATATATATATATATATATATATATTGTTTGTTGTTGATAGAGTGGTCTTTATTGTACTTTTAGAGAGGCCATCTGATTTGTTTTAAAAATCATTATTTTTCGATCTTTTAATGAGTATGAGTTATTTTGATTGTGGTTGGGATATCGTAGCATTCATCAAGAATTACATGAGAGCCTAAGCATCTCATCTACGCATTGAATGTTTGCATCACCATGTTTAGATGTCAATTGTAGATCGAGGTGAGCTTAACTAAATTAAGTAGATTAGCGAACGATCTGGTCGTCAATAACATTTTCGAATTAAGTAAATTTTTGCTTGGTCCCACTCCTACAAAATATCATTATTTATTCAAATTTATTTTATTTACCAATATTTGCTAGAACTTACGACAATTCTAAATTTTTAACATTTTATTAAAACTCGCATAAAAAATGATGTGGGGGCACAAAGATGATATATAAAAACTTCCCAAATTGTATATAATCTTACGAGACTTATCAAGCCCTCAAACTTGAACTTTGCTTGTACCTAGCAAAACTAAACATTAGTGGTCACTATAATTTCTTGATAACAACAATCAAATGATAAAAGATATACCTACACACAAGCAAAAATCTTTGAGTACTTTTCTCACAACCGAATATTCCTAACATGGTGGGGGCATCACTAAATTCGAATTTTCATCAATTGATCATTATGCTCAATGAGAATACTGACCATGATTTTTGTTAAGTGTATTCTCCTAACTTGCTCCTTATTGCTCATGTTTTTCCTAACACCCATACTTTATCTATTTTTATCTCTTTTTTTAAAAAAACGAGATATATTAATTTACAGCTACCCATGACCTTAATAGAATTACTCATGCTCAAACAAGTCTTGATTTTTTCCTCTTCTTCATTTTATCTTTGCCTCACACTTCTTCCCTTTCTTCCCTTAGCTCGAAAAATCATAGTTTTTCATACTGATGAACATGTAGACCCATTGAAGAAAAATCTCTTAATCATGCTACATTAAGGTGAAAATAACCATTTTATAAAATCAGGTTAGGGTTTTAAGTTTGTTAGGGACTCAAGCAGGAAGTTAATTTGAGGACAAATTTGTTTAACCGTAGTTCTGTTTAGGGATGGCTATTATGGGCCTTGATGTTCAATTCCTACCTAAATCATTTCCTAACTAGTCAAAAGCATTCTTTTCACCCAAGAATTCTTACTTGAGATTCTAATTTCTTGCTACTAGAATTGTAAAACTTTCCATTTTAATCATAACTAAGTTGGCCATTCAGTTGGTTAATAATCAGATTGTTATTAAAAAGATACCTTAAAAAATTTTACTAAAGCAAGAGTCATCCTAATCAAATCATGTTGTAAATACCAAATTAAAATGTCTTATTTCCTAATGCATCACAGTATCCCAACATCTACCACACAAAATAGTTAATAGCTATACAAACCAAAATAAAAGTTAATCGTTCCTCCCCAAACTTAGTCGCAATTGTGCCCTCCGAGAAGATTTGACAAACAGTTTTCAAAATGTTAGTTCTAACCATATTGAAGTAGAGTAGTAGCAAAATAGATAAAAAAATGTAGAGAAATGGTAAAGAGTTGCTCATTAGGTGTGTCAATCATCTCCTTCAGAGTTGTGGTTTGCTTTGGTGACACGACCTTTTGGGTAGGGGGTCTCCTCCGAGATGGATTGCGACGTCGTCTTCTTTTTCCTCGGTTTCTGCATTTCCAAGCGCAGTGTGGACTTTTTGATGGTTTGTCATGGTAAGAATGATGACTCATGTAACAGCTTTGATAAAGTATATACATGTTATAAATGAATGCAATCAATCCCCAAAAGAATTAACTAAATAAAAGCAAAAAACTAAATATCACTAATGAAATGCTTAATTGCATCACCCTTCAACATAATTCTTAATTACAATATTCCTAATTAAAATTTCACAATAAAATACTTACATACACATTTAGAAATAAACAAGCAGCACAATAAGAAGTGCTTAATAATTAAGATACCCAGATGAATAAACTTGTGTTCGACCATTGAATATTCCTTAAAATAATTTATTTAAAAAATATTTAATTACCCATCTGATTACTTTTACATGCAATCACCAAAAAAGTAATCATATATCTAATACGGTTAATTACACAAACACGAGACAAGGAATAATAAAATGATGGCAATTATTTAACCTCTATATATTGGTTAATCGATAGAGTTAAACCATAGATTTTATACTGCAATCATGCACGATACCAATTGATCATCTTGACTTTCAGATAACAACAAAATTCATGAGTTGTAATTGACTAATTCGTCAAGTCTCTTGTCAAATTAGTACTAATTTAACCACTAAACACTAGAATAAAAATCTTAATTTGACTTAAATATTAATACTACATCAAAGGACACTTACAAACAAGATTTTACAAAACATGCACTAAAACACGTCCAGACCATTATATATATATATATACACCATTTAGACAAAATCCTTGCTACTTAATATCACAAGAATTAATCCCTACACATTCACAGATACACAAAGTCCAACACCTACCAACATAACAATTAGCAGCATGCCTTATTCGTAATCCAAAATGATATCAACATAACAATTTATTAATTACACAAAACTCATGCACTTAGATGATCATGCGCATCCACAACACTTCACTAAATTTAAACCTATCATATAAAATATCAATTAATTTAAACAGAAACTATACATTTAGCAACGAATCAATTAAGAAGCATTTAGCAAACCATATCCACTCCTAAATAATAAAACACATGGTATGTAAAACTCATGACTCGTGTCAGAGTTTTACATTAGCAAATCAGTTGAGTCAATTTCATGAATCGCATGTTGAGTCAAGTCTAGCTATGGGTTATCAGCAATAAGGGTCAAGTGTATCTAAGTATATGATAATAATGTCAAAAATATAGTGAGAAATAAGTTAGCAAAGTATATGAAAGTATGCAGTGTGTGTGTATATATATATACACACACACAGATATATATGTATTTGATTGTAGAATTATTTTTAGGTCACACAACGCATTAAGATGTATTATAGGGCAGTTTGGGTGGGCTATTTGTTATGTTACATCTAATTGTTGAGTTATGGTATGTAATATGTTTTATGGGATTTTCCTCAATTTTTCTGGATTTTTTAAGAATTTATTACAAGTTAGTTATTATTTTTAACATGAGTTGGAGTCGAGTCAAGTTTTATTTACAATATTGCCACCAAACCATTTCTTTCCCTCCAACGCTTTCTTCCCCAAACTGTCAATGTACATGAAACCGTGACCAGTAATAGGGAAAAGGAAAATTAAAACAGACATAAGCATGCTCAGGATAACCATAGACGTCACAAAGACAATCAATCCATCATGATGAGTTCCCATGCAACCAAAACCACCCCAAACCAGGGAGAAGACACATGCACGCATGCCCTAAATTAGAGAAAGATGCTGATGAGACAAAAATTAAGAAGCAAGAAAGAGTAGGGGAATACCGGGAGAGAGGGAGAAGAGGGAAAAGCAATACTGTGAGAGAGGAGGACCATCTCCTCTACTCTCTTTAAAAGAAAACTTTTTATAATTAATCCCCCAATGTCACCTCAAGATCTCCTACCACAGAAATCTCTTAAAATCACCCCACAATGTGTCCGACTCATAAAATATCTTAAATAATCTTTCAAAAACTAAATTCCAACTTATCTCATCCAAAATATACCTAACCAAAGTATTTTATTAATAATATTATTAAAGAACTTAATAAGTTAGTTTTTCCCACGGTTTGACTTTTTCCTAGCGTATGACTCAAAATAATAATCTAATATAATTTTTTAAAATAATAATAATAATAATAATAATAATGACAATTTACGAGATCTTACAACAATGCACTCTCCGTATAGTGAAAGCACTTAAAATATAAGCTAATAGGTATCCCTTCTTGACAGAAGCTTGCTTGCCCTTATAGTTTTGATTCAAAAGAGTATAGAATTTCAAGAGTAGCAAAACTGAAAGCAGGAGGTGTTCAAAACACTCTTCAAGGCCCTATTTATAGGTTTTCATAGCCCCTCTAAAAATAGTAGCTGTTGGAGTTGAAATCCCTCATATTTGCTTTTTCCAATAGTTAGTTTTGACAACTTTTTTAGATTGATGGGTTGTTAACGACAAATTAAATGATCACTTAACACTAGCCAGATCACCTTCGGTTGTCAAACTCATTGTTGTACATCTATCAAATCGTCTTCTCATAATTCACCAATCCACTATGAGCTTCTAAACTCTTTGATCAGTATTTGAAGTTACATTGAAGATCTCCTTCTGTAAATGCTTAACGAAATCTTATGCATCTACACTTCATCTTCAATCTTCTATCTTCGGTTGTTGAACCTTTGACAAAAGAGTAACTGTAGCTGATTCTCTTTAGCTTTGCATCAAGCCTAAGGTTTTTTGTTGCCAAATGTATGACCGAAGGTCTGCCAAAGGTTAAAAACTCCATCTTCCTTGGCTGGTACCTCCATCCTTCAGTCACCAAAGTTTTGACTGAACATTTACAATCCCTAGACTTCAACACTTCAAAAGCCCTTGGAGTGTTGTCACATCAAAAGATGGCTCAATAATATTGTGGAATAATACTAATAAACTGATGGTTTTTATTAAATTACCATGTATAAAAATATATATATCTATATGTGTAAAACCCTGAAAATAATTAGGTTATTTTATTTAGGGTTTTGTAAATCTTAAAATGAATCAACTATTTAATTAAATTAATTCTTCGAAATCAATATTTTATCAATTATAACCCATTCATAGTTTTTGACCTTTCGTTATCACACAAATATATTTATCATTAATTATGTCCTTTTCTATAAAATTTAATATAGTGACTAGTTAAAGTCCACACATATTTATAAAATTTAATGCAATGACTTCTAAAATTCCACATATATTCTTCTATATAAATGAAAGTTCTATTGTTAAATGAAACATCCTCTGGATAGGTTGTGAGCACATTTGACACACAAAGGGGAAGACTTTAGGATTATTTGTTATAGTTGCAGGTTCTTCAACAAATTTTCAGGTCCGTATAATTATTTAAAATGTTGTATTTTCTCTTGTGGACAACCTGGTCAGCCTGAGCCCAGATTCGACCACCATGCACCGAGTGCAACCGGGGTCAAGGAATTGACTCACTCTGACACGGGCTACGCCCTTCATAATCCAATAATGAAAATGGCAGAAACAACCTGACAGCCCATAATACAATAAATTGGACATGGCAGATTGGACTTGCCAGCCAATTACAGACATGGCGGATTGGACTCCCCAGCCGATAACGGACATGGCAGATTGGACTCCCCAGCTAATAACGGAGATGGCAGATTGGACTTGCCAGCGGGTAATGGACATGATGGCCTGACCCATCAACCAAAAATTTGACATGGCAGATTGGACTTGCCAACCAATTACGGACATGGTGGACTGGACTCACCAGCCGATAACGGACATGGTGGTAAATGGGACATGGCGGATTGGACTCGCCAGCCAATTACAGACATGGTGGATTGGAATCACCAGCCAATAATGGACATGGCGGATTGGACTTGCCAACCGGTAATGGTCATGATGGACTGACCCATCAGCAAATAGATGGACATGGTGGACTAACCCATCAGCAAATAGATGGACATGGTGGACTAACCCATCAGCAAATAGTTGGACATGGTGGACTAACCCATCAGCAAATAGATGGACATGGTGGACTAACCCGTCAGCCAATAGATGGACATGGTGGGCTAAACCATCAGCCAATTAATGGACATTGTAACACCCTGTTTCAGCTCACCCGTGAACCGACCCAAAAATGTCACCAGCGATCGAACTGTTTGTTAATCTACTGGGTTCGGTTAAGCAGATCCGGATATGCCCTCGGCTTCTCAAGATGGAGATGCAAACATGAAATACATGAATGGGAACAATTGGGTTCTAACGCGGTCCTACATGCATGTTATGATGTACAAGCAAAAACAAGGCAAAACAGTAAATGAGAAACCAAAATAAAATATATACTAATACGTAAAAACGGATAGAGTTTCTGTAAAACCCGTGATTCGAGTCAGGGTTTTATGCTACCGAACCAGTCGGTTCGACCGTTGGTTCGAGTCGAGTAAGTTTCATGAACCGCGTGCTGAGTCGAGACCAGCCGTGAGTTATGAGCGATGAGAGTCAGGTGTACCTGAATATATGATGATAACGTCGAGAAGATGGTGAGAAATGAGTTATCAGAATATATGAAAGTATGCAGTATTTTTTCTTTTTATATGTTTGATCGGAGAAATAGTTTTATGCCGAATAACGCGTTAGGACACGTTGGATTATATTCGGGTGGGTTATTAGTTATAGAACATGTCATTTGGATGTTATTGTGTTTGTTTTATTTTATAGAATTTTTCCATATTTTTCTAGATTTTTTTAAAATTTATTATGAACTAGCTATTATTTTGACTCGAGTAGGAATCGAGTCAATACGTATTTATGAATCTGCCACTAGAGTGAGTTTTCTTCTTCCCCGACCATTCTCACCCAAACCCTCGCCGCCCACGGTCGTCGCCACCGCCGCCGCCGCCGACGCCGTACAGCCGCCGATGAACGCCGCCCCGCCCCGCCTGTGCAGTCGTCGTGCCGCCACAACCCACCCCGGCCACCGCCTCGCCGCCACGACGCCGGAATCGACCCCACGAGCCGCGACGCGCTCCCTCGGCGATTCGCCGCCGTCCGGGCTGCTCCGCCACCGCTGTGACCCCGACGACCACCCCCTCGCCGTTGCCGACGTTTCCCCTTCCTCCCGACCGCCGTCGAGGCCGGCCGGAGCCCCGATCGGAGCACACCGCCGCCGCCGCCCATTTTCAATGCCGCCGCCGACGGCCATCGCAGCCCCGGTTGCTCTGTTTGACACCACCATTGGACCAAGCTCGTCGAGCTGGTGCCGATAGACCCCCTGATTGCCTCGTCCCGAATCATCGCCGGAAAACCGCCAGAATCCGCCGGAAAACCGCCGATATTCGCCGGAAAACCGCCGGAAAATTGGATTCGTGGGAAATTCGCCGGATCATCTGCCGAACGCACCTGGTCCAATCTGATCGGACTTCGGACGCCGCTAGGTGCCGAATTCGAGTTTCAAGCCACGAAACGGAAACCCTAGTCGTCGCCGATTTTCGATGACGCGAGGTATAATTTATTTTAATTTAATTATTTGAAAGTATTGATTATAAGAATTGCATGCTAGGATTGGTGAATTGTATGTTATAATAATATATATAAATGTAGATTTGATTAAGGATAAAACATGAAATTTGCTTGATTAAGTGGTGTTAAAAATGGAGGTTAAGAAACCAATTAGGGTAACTAGGTAATGATCATGATTAATGCAAACTAACCTAAGTAGACTTGCTAGACTTGATATAGGTTGATGTGTGTTGATTGATGCGTGATTGTGTGTGTATGCTATAGGATGTGTGATTCATCATGCGGGCATTAGTTTTTAGCTTGATTGTGTAGGTACGGTGTAGGAGCTCGCCGCCTAGGCGTGTGGACCCGTTTGTGGCTTCTACCAGGTCCGTTTAGGACTCGTTCTCTGATTTACGCTACTCTCTTGTGTATTTGATTTATTATTTGCATGACAAGTTAAGTGGCGTTTTATCGAATCCCACTAAACTCGGGCCATTTAGCCAACGATTTTTCGGATTAATAACCCTTGAGGATTAGATCCCTCGAGTTTGTTTTCGAACTTCAGATCCAGCTCACGTTGCCTTCGGGCCTATTGTATAAATCCCAACCCAGACCTATATATATGCATAGCTTTCCTGTTTTTGTGAGAGACTGAATGAGGGAAATCTGACTACCGTGCTACGTGAGCGGGCACGTGTGTGTCGATAGTGGGCTTTGGAATGGTGTGTGGGCCGTTTCATTCCCGAGGGATCCTGACAACTCCACCTTTGAGTTCCTCAAACCTGGAGAAGTGTGGAGGTTCACGGGTACTGCATTGCAGCACATGTCTAGACTTGTGGTTTCAAAGGGTACTGAAGGCGACTGCCTGAGAGTACTCGGCCTTCGTGCTCAAGGCCAGGAGTAATATGGAAGGTGCAGAGGGCAGAAAGGAATAATATTTGACGCGAGAAGCAATAGAGAAATGGCTGAGGCATGAGAATGTGAAAGATAGGGGGATGCTGTCGACCCGAGGGCGACGGCTCCCGTATGTGCCCTGATGAGAGTTCTTGAGGAAGTATATGGTTTTCTTTCAACAGGAGAGTTTGCTCTCCTGTGCCAGATTGATATTAGTTATTTTCCTGGCCGGTAACACTCGTTACTGATGGTTTTTCTATATATATGTAGGTGAGGAATGCGAGCGATGAAAGTTGTCAGGACTGCGGAGGAGCAGCACGGAACCGCGCACACATATACCTACCGCGTGTAACGTATGTATAATGATGGTGTGTTATTGTTATGTAAATAATAATTTTGATGTGTTTGCTTGAATGAATTACTTGTCATGAAACGAACTGATAAATATGAATGAGTAGGGAGCCTTGGAGTTCAGACTCGGCTCGGGTAAAAACGAATGAGAGAAAGATTTAATGTCATGGTAGATTGTTATGTGTTATCGTATTTTTATAAAATAGTATATATTTTCTTTTGGTTTCACATTTGTTGTTTTGTCTTATTTTGCTTGTACATCATAGCATGCATGTAGGACCGCGTTAGAGCCCAATTGTTCCCATTCATGCATTTCACATTTGCATCTCCAACTTGAAACGCCGAGAGTAGATCCTGGTCGGCTTAACCAAATCTAGTAGATTAGCGAATGGTTCGGTCGCCGGTGACATTTCCGGGTCGGTTCACGGGTGAGCCGAAACGGGGTGTTACAGTTTCCCCTAAAGTGCAATAAGGGCCAACCTGTCCACAACAAAGGTATATAAATATTTTATCAAAATACGACAAAACATAACAATCTACCGCGGCATTCCATTATTATCTCATTTGTTTTCATCTAAGCCGAGGCTGAACCCAAGGCTCCCTACTCATTCACATCTATCCGTTCATTTCATAATAGGCAATTCATCCAAACAAATATATCTAAATTATCATTCACATAGCATTAGCACATCATCATTACACGATACACGCGGCAGGTACATGTGTGCGTGGTTCCATGCTGCTTCTCCGCAGTCCCGACAGCTTTCATCACTCACATTCCTCACCTACATATATATAGAAAAACCGTCAATAACGAGTGTTACCGGCCCGGAAAATAACTAATATCAATCTGGCATAGGAGAGCAAACTCTCCTAATGAATGAAAAGCATATACTTCCTCAAGACCTCTCATCAGAGCACATATGGGAGCCGTCGCCCTTGGGTCAACAGCGTCCCTTTATTTCTCATTATCATACCTTGGCCATTTCTCTATCACTTCTCTTCTCGCATCAAATCTCATTCCTTTTTGCCCTCTACACCTTCCATATTACTCCTGGCCTTAAGCACGAAGGCCGAGCACTCTCAGGCAGTCGCCTTTAGTACCCTTTGAAATTATAAGTCTAGACATGTGCTGCATAGCAGTACCCGTGAACCTCCACACTTCTCCGGGTTTGAGGAACTCAAAGGTGGAGTTATCAGGATCCCTCGGGAATGAAATGGCCCACACACCATACCAAAGCCCACTATTGACTCACACGTGCCCGCTCGCGTAGCACGGTAGTCGGATTTCCCTCATTCAATCTCTCACTGAAAACGCAAAAACTATACATATGTATATAGGTATAGGTTGGGATTTATACAATAAGCCCGAAGGCATCGTGAGCTAGATCTGAAGTTCGAAAACAAACTCGAGGGATCTCATCCTCGAGGGTTATTAATCCGAAAAACTGTTTGCTAAATGGCCTGAGTTAAATGAGATCCGATAAAACGCCACTTAACTCGTCCTGCACTTGATAAATCAAATACACAATAAAGTAGCGTTAAAAAAATAAAAACGAGTCCTAAACGGGCCCACGCGCCTATGCGGCGAGCTCCTACACTGTACCTACACAATCAAGCTAAAAACTAATGCCCGCATGATGAATCACACATCCTATAGCATGCACACACAATCAACACAATCACGCATCAATCAACACACATCAACCTATATCAATTCTAGCAAGTCTACTTAGGCTAGTTTGCATTAGATCATGATCATTACCTAGTTACTCTAATTAGTTTCTTAGCCTCCATTTTTAACACGACTCAATCAAACAAATTTCATATTTTATCCTTAATCAAATCTACATTTATATATATTATTATAACACACAATTCACCAATCCTAGCATGCAATTCTAATAATCAACACTTTCAAATAATTAAGTTAAAATAAATTATACCTCTCATCGTCGAAAATTGGCAACGGCTAGTGTTTCCATTTCGTTGCTCGAAACTCGAATTCGGCACCTAGAAGCGTCCGATGTCCGATCAGATTGTACCGGGTGTGTTCAGCGAATGATCCGGCGAATTTCCCACGAATCCTATTTTCTAGCGGTTCCGGTGGTTTTCCGGTGATGATTCGGGACGGGGCAATCAGGGGGTCTATCGGCACCAGCTCAACAGGCTTGGTCCGATGGTGGTGTCAAACAAAGCAGTTGGGGTGGCGATGGCTGTCAGCGGTGGCATCGAAAGTGGGTGGCGGAGGCGGCGTGCTCCGATCAGGGCTACGGCCGGCCTCAACGGCGGTCGGGATGATGGGGAGCAACGTCGGCGACAGCGAGGGGGTGGTCGTCGAGGTCACAGCGGCGGCAGCGCGGTCCGGATGGCGGCGAATCAACGAGGGAGGTTGTCGCGGCTTGTGGGGCGATTCCGGCATCGTGGCGGCGAGACGGTGGCAGGGGTTGGTCCTGGCGGCACGGCGTAGCAGGGCGGCGTTGATCGGCGGCAGCACGGCGTCGACAGCGGCGGCTTTGGCCACAAGCACAAGGCAACGAGGATTTTGGAAGGGTAGCTGTCGGGAGGGAGAAAAGTACCCTCAATGGGAAACTCGTAAATAAGTATTGACTCTATTCCTACTCAGAGTCAAAATAATAACTAGTTCGCAATAAATTCTAAAAAAAATCTAGAAAAATATGGGGAAAATCCCGTAAAATCAGACGAATACAGCAACATTTACAATTTATTACGAACTAGTTATTATGTTGACTCGAGTAGGAATCGAATCAATACTTATTTACGAAACTGCCATTGAGGGTATTTTTCTCCCTCCCGACCTTCCTCACCCCAAACCCTCGCCGCCGCCACTGCCGCGTGCTGCCGCCGCCACCGCCGACGCCGCACTGCCGCCGAGCAACGCCGCCCCGCCCCGCCGTGCAGTCGCCGTGTTGCCACGACCCACCCCGGCCACCGTCTCGCCGCCACGACGCCGGAATCGCCCCACAAGCCGCGACGCCTCCCTCGTCGATTCGCCGCCGTCCGGGCCGCGCCGCCGCCGATGTGACCCCGACGACCACCCCCTCGCCGTCGCCGACGTTTCCCCCATCATCCCGACCGCCGTCGAGGTCGGCCGCAGCCTCAATCGGAGCACACCGCCACCGCCCATTTTCAACGCCGCCGCCGACGGCCATCGCCGCCTCGGCTACCCTGTTTGACACCACCATTGGACCAAGCTCATCGAGCTGGTGCCGATAGACCCCCTGATTGCCCCGTCCCGAATCATCGCCGGAAAACCGCCGGAATCCGCCGGAAAACTGCCGACAATCGCCGGAAAACGGCCGGAACCGCCGGAAAATTGGATTCATGGGAAATTCGCCGGACCATCTGCCGAACGCACCCGGTCCAATCTGATCGGACTTCGGACGCCGCTAGGTGCCGAATTCGAGTTTCGAGCCACAGAAACGGAAACTCCTAGCCGTCGACGATTTTCGACGACGTGAGGTATAATTTATTTTAATTTAATTATTTAAAAATATTGATTATTAGAATTGCATGCTAGGATTGGTGAATTGTGTGTTATAATATATATATATAAATGTAGGTTTGATTAAGGATAAAATATGAAATTGTTTGATTGAGTGGTGTTAAAAATGGAGGCTAAGAAACTAATTAGGGTAACTAGGTAATGATCATGATCTAATGCAAATTAGCCTAAGTAGGCTTGCTAGAATTGATATAGGTTGATGTGTGTTGATTGATGCGTGATTGTGTTGAGTGTGTGTGCATGCTATAGGATGTGTGATTCATCATGCGGGCATTAGTTTTTAGCTTGATTGTGTAGGTACGGTGTAGGAGCTCGCCGCCTAGGCGCGTGGACCCGTTTGGAGCTTCTACCAGGTCCGTTTAGGACTCGTTCTCTGTTTTTACGCTACTCTATTGTGTATTTGATTTATCATGTGCAGGACGAGTTAAGTGGCGTTTTATCGGATCCCACTTAACTCGGGCCATTTAGCCAACGATTTTCCGGATTAATAACCCTCGAGGATGAGATCCCTCGAGTTTGTTTTCGAACTTCAGATCCAGCTCACGTTGCCTTCGGGCCTATTGTATAAATCCCAACCCAGACCTTTATATATGTATAGTTTTCGTGTTTTTAGTGAGAGATTGAATGAGGGAAATCCGACTACCGTGCTATGCGAGCGGGCACGTGTGTGTCGATAGTGGGCTCTGGAATGGTGTGCGGGCCGTTTCATTCCCGAGGGATCCTGACAACTCCAACTTTAGAGTTCCTCAAACCCGGAGAAGTGTGGAGGTTCACAGGTACTGCATTGCAGCGCATGTCTAGACTTGTGGTTTCAAAGGGTACTGAAGGCGACTGCCTGAGAGTACTCGGCCTTCGTGCTCAAGGCCAGGAGTAATATGGAAGGTGCAGAGGGCGGAAAGGAATGAGATTTCATGCGAGAAGCGATAGAGAAATGGCCAAAGCATGAGAATGTGAAAGATAGGAGGACGTTGTCGACCCGAGGGCGACGGCTCCCGTATGTGCCCTGATGAGAGTTCTTGAGGAAGTATATGGTTTTGATTCAATAGGAGAGTTTGCTCTCGTGTGCCAGATTGATATTAGTTATTTTTCGGGCCGGTAACACTTGTTACTGACGGTTTTTCTATATATATGTAGGTGAGCAATGCGAGCGATGAAAGCTGTCGGGACTACGGAGGAGCAGTACGGAACCGCGCACACATGTACCTGCCGCATGTAACGTATAATGACGGTGTGTTATTGCTACGTGAATGATAATTTTGTTGTGTTTGTTTAGATAAATTGCTTGATATAAAATGAATGGATAAATGTGAATGAGCAGTGAGTTTGGAGTTCAGGCTCGGTTCAATTTAAACAAAAGAGATAATGATGAATGCTACGGTAGATTATCATGTTTTATCGTATTTTGATAAAATATTTATATACCCTTGTTGTGGATAATTTTTAAATAAAATTTTCTTACCGTTGCATGGTTTTGTTTTGCTTGCACATCATAGCATGCATGTAGGACTACGTTAGAACTCCAAGATGTTCCAACAGGTTTTTTCTATTTTAAGCTTTTTGATTGTAGATTTCCTTACAAATCGGTAGTGTGACAGGCGAGTAGACTAGAGCAGGAACTACTAGCAGGATGGTGACACAGACCCGCCAGACGCAGATTAAGTCCCCATCGCCTCCAGTAGCCAGACAGGACAGTCCTAGCCCTGTTCACAGTGACACCGCCTCCAGTCTACCTAAGACTGCCATGCCACCAGCTCGAGGTTACTGTGCCAGTTTCAGCTAGCTTACGTGGTGAGAGCCATCATCGAGACAGTCGCTGCGACTGAGATAGTCGTTGACACAGAGATAGTCGCCGGGACTAAGATAGTGGTTGTGACAGTTACCACACCAAAAGTAGTCGACAGGAGAGAGACACAACGATCACCAGGTTGGCGGAAGCTCAGATACAAAAGCTGCAAAGTCAGGAAGAATTTAGGAGACAAATGCAGGAAGGCCAAGAGGAATTTAGGAGAGAACTCAAGCAGATAGCCTTATCTGTGGCCAGAACTAAGAAAAGACCAGCAGTGGGTGAAGAGGCACCGAGAGAGCCAGCAGATTCCATAGACCCCGTGCCGCCGCCTCCTCCTCCACCGCTGCAACAGAGGACTACTCCAACGACAGCTCCTCTATTTGTCCCACTTCAGGCCAGGATGAGACCAGACATCAGTGGAACCGCAGCAATAGGTAGCGGAGCAGACTGCAAGTGGAAGTGGAGCTGCAAGATTTGACGGTATACCAGCAGGTAGAGGACCACAAATTCCTCGGTATGAGCAAGGAGAAGGATCGAACAGATCAGTGGATACGAGGAAATTGGGACTGTGGCAGTACGAGAAGTTCGTGAAGAATGGTGGACGACCTTTCTTTGGAAAGTTGGACGTGGAAGAGGCATTCTTGTGGATATCGTCAGCCATAGGTGTTTGACACTATGGCATGTCCCACGGAGCACCGTGTGCACATCATCACAGGAGCATTCAAGGACGAAGCGAGGATATGGTGGAGTTCGGTCCAAAATTCTATATTTGCCCATCGTCAGCCCCAGGACATCACATGGGAGGAATTTTGGGCAAAATTCGATGGAAAGTATTTCCCGCCAAACATCAGGAAGAGAAAGGAACGAGAATTCCAGACGCTGAGGCAGGTACCCATGACAGTTGTACAATACGAGACTAGGTTTAGAGCTCTAGAGAGATTTGCACCAGACTTGGTGTCCATCGAAGAAATAAGGATAGAGCGTTTTTACGAAGGCCTCTATCATGAGATCAGGATGGCCTATTTGGATAGGAAGTTCGCTACTTTTGGTGATGTTGTGAGAGCTGCAGGCAAGGCAGAACGAGCTATAGCTGCTAGACCTCGCCAGGATGTTGACTAGAGGCAGCAACATAAAAGGTCGTATCAGCAAGAGTTGGTAGAACAGAAGAGACATCGGTCAGATGCACCAGTTGCCATGAGGGCTATGGATGCCCAAGTTCAGGGCTACAGAGCACCCTTCTGTCAGAATTGCCGACGTCGTCATGGAGGTCAGTGCAGAAGCAGGCACAGACGCATGCTATAGATGCGGTCAGCCAGGACATAGAGCTATAGAGTGCAGAGTGGACACAGACATATGCTATAGTTGCGGTCAACCAGGGCATAGAGCCACAACTTGTCCAACTGGCCAGATCCAACAGGTGACGCTCCCAGCACCACCGCAGAGACTTACGCTCCCAGCCCCGACCAACAACCACAGCAGAGAGGCAGAGACCAACAGCCACTGAGGCAGCAGCAGAGACGACTTGTAGCTATCATGACAGGACAAGAACAGCAAGCCTTGGATCAGAGAGGAATGCAAACAACACCACCACCAGGACCATCCATTTCGGTACCACCATGGACAGCTGGGATGGACACAGCCACGATTGCTGAAGCATTGGAAGATGCGACAAATGTGACAGGTACGCAGGCATCTCACTTTAGATATCACATTAGCAGATAGCTACCAGAGTGAAACCTCCTTAATCTAAAATTTCGAGGATGAAATTTTTCTAAGGAGGGAAGGCTGTAAAACCCGTGACTCGAGTCAGGGTATTACGTTACCAAACCAGTGAGGTTTGACCGTTGGTTCGAGTCAAGTCAGTTTTATGAACCGCGTGATGAGCCGAGGCCAGCCGTGAGTTATGAGCGATGAGAGTCAGGTGTATCTGAATATATGATGGTAACGTCGATAAGATGGTGAGAAATGAGTTATCAGAATATATGAAAGTATGCACTATTTTTTTTTTTTATATGTTTGCTCGTGAGAAATAGTTTCAGGCCGAATAATGCGTTAGGACGCGTTGGATTATATTCGGCTGGGTTATTAATTATAGAGCATGCCATTTGGATGTTGTTGTATTTGTTTTATTTTATGGAATTTTTCCATATTTTCTAGATTTTTTTAAAATTTATTACGTACTAGTTATTATGTTGACTCGAGTAGGAATCAAGTCAATACTTATTTACAAAACTGCCATTGAGGGTATTTTTCTCCCTCCCGACCTTCCTCACCCAAACCCTCACGCCGCCACGCACATGCTGCCGCCGCCGCCGCCGCCGCGCGTACTGCCGGCGATCAACGCCGCCCACGCCGCCGCGGTGCAGTCGCCGTGCTGCCACGACCCACCCCGGCCACCGTCTCGCCGCCACGACATCGGAATCGCCCGACAAATGCCGCGACGCCTCCCTCGTCAATTCGCCGCCGTCAGGGCATGCACGCGCTGCCGCTGGTGACCCCGACGACCACCCCCTCGCCGTCGCCGATGTTTCCCCCATCATCCCGAGCGCCGTCGAGGCCGAGCCGCAGCCTCGATCGGGAGAACCACGCGCCACCGATGCCCATTTCCCGCGCTGCCGCCGACGATGTCCGGCATGCCCGCTACTGTTCGACCTGCAATGGACCATCATGGGCGAATAACCGATAAAACCCACTGATTAACGGGTCCAGAATCGTCGGAGCTTCAACGAATCATCAAAGTGGATTAAGTGAAGGTCCCGAGACCATCATGAAGCACACGGGTCCAATACGATCGGACTTCGGGACATGTGGGTACCCGAGTGAAGTTCGAGCTCTAAACGAAGCCCCTAAGCATTAAAATGGAGGGTGCGACGACGTGGTGTATTTATTTTAATTTAATTAACATCACGCC
>JAURVB010004970.1:0-11735 GCA_033002965.1 Piper betle
CTGTTCTAAAATCAGTTGATCTGAGTGACCCTTCACAGTTGACAGCGAAGAGAATTATGCATTTCCGTTTGTTGTTTGAAGCCATCTTTGAAAGACCTGACAAACTTATATGGAACATCTTTAGCAGAATAGCTGCGGTTCCAGAGGTTGAACCATTGAGAAATGGACTTGAGTTTTTGGTAAAACAGTATGTTGTGATTTCTAATAATCTTTTTCTCCTTAAGTTTAAAGTTGCAAAGAAGGCTATTGCTAACATGGAGGGGGCCATTATGTAGCCCATTTGTTATTTTTATCTTATTCTACCAACCTCCAAAATATCGAAGCTGACTCGAAACATTGGTGGGAGATGAAATGACCTCCCCACATCTTCTACTCTTTTGGTGGAGGACGGCTTGTAATGGTACAGTTACAGAAGATTTTTTATTCAAAAGAAGTATTTCTTGACAAAACTTGCCCCATCTGCATGAGTCGACCCACAAGTTCTTACTGAGTGCGAGTACCACAAGTTCTTACAGAGTGTGATTACAGGGGGCCATAATATTTGAAGTATTTCGTTGTAGATCTTACTTGTGAATTGATACTGACCTAGTCATTATTTTCATGGCCATCAGACTTATCAAGCATATGCCAGAAAAGAATTTAAGATTACACTTTCCCTTCTCATCTGTACAAAAGTTTGGTAAATCAGGATGTAGATCAAATTTAAGTCTACTAAAGTGTCTAATCCTCCCAGTTGCATGCAGTGGGATTGCCAGCTCAAACATTCATACAGATTGCACTTCTTTAAAGCTACTATTTCCCAGCCAGCAGCATTGGCATTTCATGGTAGCCCATACGTATGATATAATGGGTTAGGGCACTTATTGTTGGAGTTTGGAAAATGGTATGTTTTTCATGGAGGGGAGGAATTCAACCAAATCAGAAATTCTAGCTCTTTGGTGTGGACTTGGAAGTGCCGAAGCAAAATCTTGTAGGGAAAAGGTTATATTTTCACCGACTGTTTAAATCTAGTTACTACCTAGAGGGAAATATAATTGTTAATTGCCCAAAACTTATTGGATGAGGAATTTAGTAATTTTGTAAAATGTATACCTTCGTAGGATTAGCATGATCAAAAAACAAAATTTTATCAATCTGTGGTTTGTTAACACCAATCCTCTTTTCTTTGAATGTGAACTTAATTTGAGCTTGGAGACCTTAGTTTACTTGACACCGACCTGTTTGGCTTAGAATTTGGTTACCTTTATTTTAGGAGACAGGAAATAAAATATAAAATCTTTTGTTCGTAATATATCAATCAATAAGATTAGAAAAACTTAACTGTGAATGAAATTTCATATGAATGCATTCAATAATTCCATCTTGTGCACCCGAATGCCAAAATTCGGAAGATTAAAGCTACACCTTGAACTCGACAAGGTCATAATATCGCCAGATAAAATCTACAGACATCGAACTCAAACCAATAATTGAAACAAATCAATGGCATATGAAAACAACATTTCCAGCTCCTGTGTATTTATTAAACAGCAAAGGTAGGTTAGTGTCTCATCGATGATTAGCTCACACGGCAGAGCTGCATCAAAATTCTGTTCTCATTTTATGTGTGCAGGCATTTCTGGGATCTACGCAAGTAATGTCTTCTCCAACA
Source organism: Piper betle (assembly GCA_033002965.1). NCBI lineage: Eukaryota > Viridiplantae > Streptophyta > Magnoliopsida > Piperales > Piperaceae > Piper > Piper betle. Next base: position 1,652 of record JAURVB010004970.1, read on the forward strand.
AAATATGGTTGTGAAAAAGAATGAATTGCATAACTTAACTTGTACTCTAATCATTGTGTCCTTGGGCGTCCACCATAGGGAAGAAGAGCTTTGTGTATTTGTCAGCCTTGGCGCCTGTGTGATGGTCATAATACTCCACAACTGTGGCTCCGCTAAGCTGCCAGTGTTAAAGCCTGTGCGTGCAACCTGTGATATACGATTGAGAGATGTTAACATACATTTGGATATGGATACGGTAGGGTACCATGAAGAATAGGTAAACTATATGGCAGAGATAGATGGCAACAAACTAAAAACAACTCAACAAAACACTGATTGTTGGTAGCTTCCCTGAACTGCTCTTTAGAAGGTTAGCAAAATTGTTGACTCATCCCAAAACAAATCCCCATTAGAAAGGGAGTAAAGGAGTTTAGGAGCCTGGCCAAGGCCTGTCCTTAGAGGTTAATATAAGCTCTCCTTGCACAGGAATCACATACTGTCCCAACAGCTGTTTGGAAGATTCTCCTCTCAAAGAAAACCAATTAATGAGCTATAACTTGAGCTGGGGATGAAGTAAGGAAGACTGGCCCTTCTCCATACGAAGCAATACAACCATAATGTGCACAAACGCGAAACCTATCAGACAATAATAACTAGTAATGTAAATTCATATAGTTAAGAAACCACAAAAACTAAATGCAAAAGACGATGCACATTATCTCCAATACGCACCAATTACACAAGTTTCACTAGGAGATTAAAAGTGCCATTTAGATGGTCATAGAAACCAATGGTTGTACATACACTAGCGCAAGCCTAACTATTGCAACTATTCCTCTCTATAACAAGGAATCACAATCCTTGAGAGCTAAACGAGCACCCATACTAAGATGACGAGCAGGCATATCTATTAATATAAATAAATAAAGCTAGAAAGAAAGGATTTTCATTAGCATATGAAAGGAAGTGTAGTGATCCTTGATTCAAGTCTGACATCCTCGTTGATAGTTGGCATGTTTCACTTCTCTATATTCAAAATATGCCTTGAATTTCACTCCACGATAAATTGAACAATAAGCTGCAGAATCGGCCTATTTTTTGTGTGTACCAACTGAAGTATTTTGAAATTAAAACTGGAATAGATATCAATGTATCAATTCATCACTTAACAACTTAAACATTATATATGTAGAGACATCCGATCAATATACATATAAACGTCAATCTTAACAGCACCTCCAACATTTTTTGTGGGAAAAAAATCATAATACTTAACAAGTACCTGGCGTGAATAATCTTGGCATTCGTTTTCATACTAGGGCATGACCAATTGTAAGCAATGGACCCACCAATACCAATCAACCAAAGCGCTCCTACCCACCAAAACAACAGCAAACAACAACAAGCTTTAACAATTAAAGGAAAAAAATCAAAGTGAGATGCTTTTTTTTGTGTTAAAAAAGAAAATGTATTCCTAGATCAATCACCAAAATAAGGAGACACCAGTTCAAATGCACAACAGAATCAACAAAAAAGAAAAGAGTTACCAACGGTACGAAGCTTGTGCTCGACGACCCATTCCCTGACCGAGTCAAGCTTCGCCTTGCCATCACCACCCATCGCCGCCATGGTTGATCTCTTCCATCTTATTTCTTCCTCCCCAAGACCCAAGGCCATGGTTGAAGAAATGTTTGTCGGAGGGGTGGAAGCGTTTTATAGTTGGCGATGGCGAGATTAGTTGTTACACACGCATCTTGAGTGGCGTGACGGGCACGGGTGGGATTTGCGAGTGCTGCTGGTGACGCGCGCGTGTATGTTGGGTACGTGGTTGGATCCGCTTCTCTGCCGTCTTGGAAGGAAGGGAGCCAAGTTGCACGAATCGGCCGATTCCGAGTGGAATCGGCTGATTTAAATCGAATCGGCGTCGCGCCGATCCGATTTCGGGGCCGAATCGGTCGGCCCCGAATCGGCCTCAGAATCGGGCAATTTCACCCGATTCCGATCGATTTAACTCGGAATTGGAATCGGCCGATTTAAATCGGAATCAGTTTTTTTAGTAAATTACTAAAATACCCTAGGTATGATTTTTATTAAATTATTTAAGCATGGGTAAAATGGTAATTTGGATTTTAAAAACCTAAAATCATACCCCTCCCCCCGCTTCCGCCGTCGCTCGCGCTGCCGCCCTCCGCCGTGCTTCCGCCGTCCGACCTCAGCTCCGCCCGACCTGCTGTGGAGCGCAAAGGCGAGGAGTTCGGGTAGAATTGGCAGCCGCCCTCCGCCGTGCTTCCGCCGTCCGACCTCAGCTCCGCCCGACCTTCCAACCACGCCACCGCCCTCGCAACTCCGCCTTCGACAGGTGGCTGGCCGACAGCACTGTGGAGTGTGCTGTGGAGCGCAAAGGCGAGGAGTTCGGGTGGAATCGGCGGCCAAACGAAAATTTGGGTAAATTTGGATTTTTTTATTGAAATTGAAATCGGCGGCCGAACGAATTGTTTCTTGTTGTTATTATTTGATAGAACACAGATGATGATATATGAACATTGTGTATATACTTTTGACATTGTGGTATTCTGATGATAAATTGTGATGCTCTTTTAGGTATGTAATTATATGAAATTGTGTTCTTTACATAAAGAGTACGTTCTTCAGGTTTGCTCTTATTTGAATTACATAAAGAGTATGTTCTTTCAGGTATGTTCTTATTTGTTCTTTCAAGTATGACTCTACCGTTGTATTGTCATAATTACATACCTTTATGATTGTTGTATAAATATGAATTTGTGTATTTATGTTGAGAAAGTATATAATTATGTATTTCAGGTATTTCTGTTATGAGTTGGCAAATTTTTGTATATGACCGATTTGGACCGATTCAGGCCGATTCAACTGAACCGATTCCTGACCGATTTAGACCGATACCGATACCGATTCCGACTCCCTGGAAAACCGATTCCGATTCATGCAACCATGGAAGGGAGATCGAAACCCAACCCCTCCGACACTGAAAATAATCAATTGAAAGGTCGTATTATTTTTGTTTTACTACATACGCCCAATTAACCTTATAACACGCATGTAGTTTATGATAAATGTTTTCGTTATTTGCATAAAAAATATCAATTAATGATGGTTGATGCAATTCATACCAACCCAAATCAGGAATTCAGGATTTGCACCTCCCATGTAGCCAATATTTGGAAAACCATAGGAGAGACATCAACTTAAAGCTGCATTGTCACCATGACCACATGGCTCGTAAACAGCTCTCGTTGCAAAAGTTCTCTCTAAAACGTTAGTCTTATGCAACATGAGAGAAGTATGCGTTGGCCTGCCTATGCCTAAGTTTGCCCCTTCATGGGGAGGCCCTTACCTGATTCAGAAAGATGTGGAGAAAGGTTGTTGTGATTTAGGCACTATGGATAGTAATGAAGTTTTTTATGTCAATGCGTGGTTACTGAAGTTGTGGCGTGACGATGCCGATGACGATTGCCAATGACGTGAGGTAGAATTACCTCCGATTTAATTATTTAAAATTGATGATGATTGTTAGCATAGCATGCTAGAATTGAGTAGTTGTCATGATGAATGCCGGACTATGAATGAAGTAAAGATGTGTATGATGTGGTTAACAGGTAATGAAAGTTAAGTGATCTAATGAAGTAAAATAAATTTGAGCATGATAATCGAGTACAACGTAACTTAGGAAATATAATAAAATTTGTGTTAATAGGATTAGTTAGAATTATTTTTCATACTTATGATTATTGATTGTTGATTGTGACGGATGATTATTACATTGTGTGTGATGTTCATTGAGTTTGATGCATCATTTAGTTAGTATGCATTAGTATTTAGTTTTGATGTGTAGGTACGAAGTAGGAGCTCGCCGCCTAAGTGCGATGACACGCTTGGAGCTTCTACCAAGTCCGTTTAGGACTCGTCTCTATTTTACGCTCTTCTATTGTATATTTATTTTATTATCTGCAGGACGGGTTAAGTGGCGTTTTATCGGATTTCACTTAACTCAGGCCATTTAACCGAACAGTTTTTGGATTAATAACCCTGAGGATGAATCCTCGAGGATGATTTCAAAAACAAGATCCACCACAAGTTGCCTTCGGGCCTATTATATAAATCCCTACCCAGCCCTATATATATATATGTATTTTTTGTGTTTTCAGTGAGACGAGAGATGAAGAAACTGACTACACGTACCATGAGCGGATGTCGTGACAGTCAAAGCGGGTTCTAGATTAGTGCCAGCAAACTATTCCATTCCTGAGGGATCCTAAACTCATTTGAGTTCCTCACACTGAAACATGAGGTCCAGGTACTGTTTAGTACAATGCATGTCTGGACTTATGGTTCAAAGGGTACTAAAGGCGACTACCTGAGAGTACTCGGCCTTCGTGTTCAAAGCCAGGAGAAATATGGAGGTAAGGAGAGGGCTTAGGATTTGAGACCAAAAAATGAAGTAAGAAAATGTCGAGAGCGGCATCAGCAGCAGCAGATCAGTAAGTTCGGGATGCTACCGGGTCTGCAGCCCAGTGGCTCCTCAATAGTGCCCTTCAGAGTGTTCACGTGGAGTATATGATGTTTTCTTTCATATGAGAGTTTGCTCTCATAGCCAGCTTGTTATAGTTATTTTATTTTCCGGACCAGTAACACTTGTTACTGACGTGTTTTTATACTATATGTAGGTAACAATTACGAGTTGGAGGAGCCAGTTTCGACGGAAGATCACTGTTGTCGCTTGCACACATGTCAGTCAATTAAGTGTTTATATTGTGTTTATGATATTATTATATGGTGTGACGTGATTAATTGTTAAGACATGATGAGATGGTGTGAGCATGAATAGATTGCGCAATGACAACGTAGTGGGTTGAGACCCAAGTTTCAAAATGAGTTACAACATGTTAGATTTTGTATTTTGTATGAATGAAATTGTTTCATATATGGTTATATATATATTTACATATGTATATTTGTTAGGGTGGCCCCTAATTGCATTTTTAGGGGAAACTCTGTCTGTTATATTTCAAAATTTTTATTAATTTTTATCGAGATTGTCTTGGTGTGTACTTTGATTTGCATGTCATTCATGTAATACCATGTTAGGGTTTGTGCATTCATCCATGCTTTGAGAGTTGTATCTTCATCTTAAGACGCCGAGATTGGATCCGTATGAGTTAGGTTTGGGTTAGCCGACCTAACCGGGGCCTGTAACATACCGGTTCGGTTCACGAGCGTGAACCGGATTTGGGCTGTTACAATTATACACTCATTGATAGGCCACATAGCTAGGTTACTAGTATGAATAAATCAATCCAATACACTCAGGAATATGAAGTTGAAAAAAAAGGAAAAGAGAAACTATTTCTTACATGGACGTAGTTGTTGATCTGTCCATCTTTGTTTGGTCGGTAATTAGGTCATATTTGTTGCACAATCGTTCACCATCAACAATGTACTTGTATTGATAGTGTCCTTCCTAAGAAATTTAGATAAATATTGTAAAACCCGCAATCTGAGTCAGGGTATTATGCTTATGAACTGATTGGTTTAGCCATCGGTTTGAGTTGAGTTAGTTTCAGAACACGTGTACTGAACTAACACCGATCACGTGTATGAGCTATGAGGGTCATGTGTACCTAAGTATATGATGATAACGTCATGGATACAACAGAAAAGAATGACTTATCAGAATATATGAGAGTATGTTAGTTTATTTTTTATTTATATATATAGTGGATTGTAGAATTAGTTTTAGGCCATTTATTGCGTTAGGACGCGTTATGGGGTAGTTTGGGTGGGTTAATAGTTATATCAATGTGATGTTGTGGCTTGTATTATATTTTATAGGATTTTCCCCAATTTTTCTGAATTTTTTGGAAATAATTACGAACTAGTTATTAATTTAACACGAGTCGGACTAGTGTCAAGTTTTATTAACGATATTGCCACCAAGCCCTTTTCTTTTCCCCGGCGTCTTCTTCCCCAAACCCTGATCACTGCCCCCTGTGTTTGTCACCGCCGCCATTGCCGATGACGCCTTGCTGCCGATCGTCGCCGCCAAGCTCTCCCGCGGTGTTGTAGTGCCGCGCCGAGCGGGCCGGCCACTGCCCGGCCTCTATGACACCAGGAAGCCGTGCCTTTACATTGCACTTCTGTTGCCGATCTCACCGTCGCGTTCTAGTGGTCATCTTGACACCTTCGACTCACCCCCGACCTTGCCCGACCGGAGTGGAGCCCATCGCCGCCCAGGCCGGCCGAGATCTAGTAACCCACCACCGACCGCCTCTGTTTTAGCCATTTTCCGATGACCCACCACCTCCGCTGACCACGTTGATGTAGTAGATGCGTCGGGCTCACCGAGCAGGTTCCAATGGTACTCAATACCCCTGCTATTCCGCCAGAAGAAGCCGTCGGTGACCTCCGCCAGAAAACCGCTGGAAAGTTGCCAAAAAGCCACTAAAACTTGCCGAATAACCTCTGAAAACCGGATTCATTGGAATTCGGTGGATCTTCCGCGGAGCTCATCCAGTCGAACCCGATCAAACTTCAGACGCCAACGAGTGCCAAATTCGAGCTTCGAGACGCGCGACAAAACCCTAGCCATTATTGATTGTTGATGATGAGAGGTAAAATTACCTGTGAGTTAATCATTTAAAATTGATGATTGTTAGCACAACATGCTAGGATTAATTACTTGTCATGATAAATGTCTGACTATGAATGAAGTGATGATTGCATGATGTGATTATTAGTGAATGAATGTTAAGTGATCTAATGAGGTAAATTGAATCTGAGCATGCTAATCGACTACGACGTAACTTAGAAAAACACAATAAAATTGGTATGAATAGGATGAGTTAGAATTATTCACATTGATGATTGTTGATTGTGATGGATGATGATTGTGTTGTGTGTAATGTTCATGTTGAGTTGATGCATCATTCAGTTAGCGGGCGTTAGCTTCTAGATTTGATGTGTGGATATGGAGTAGGAGCTCGCCGCCTAGGTGCGAGGACACGTTTAGAACTTCTACCAAGTCCGTTTAGGACTTGTATCTGTTTTCATGCTCTATTCTATTGTATGTTTATTTTAATGCTTGCAGGACAGGTTAAGTGGCGTTTTATCGGATCCCACTTAACTCGGGTCATTTAGCCAAACAGTTTTCCGAATTAATAACCCTCGAGGATGAGATCCCTCGAGAATGATTCCGAAAATAAGATCCACCACAAGTTGCCTTCGAGCCAATTATACGAATCCCTTCCCAGGCCTATATATATATATATATATATATATATATATATATATATATATATATATAATTTTATTGTGTTATCAGTGAGACAAGAGATGGAGAAACCGACTTGCATGTACCATGAGCGGATGCACGTGACAGTCAAAGCGGGCTTTGGATTAGTGAGCGAACTGTTTTATTCCCAAGGGATCCTGACAACTCCACGTTTGAGTTCCTCACACTAGGAGAACATGGAGGTTTACGGTTACGGTAAGTACAACACATATCCAGACTTGTGGTTCAAAGGGTATTAAAGGTGACCGCCTGAGAGTACTCGACCTTCGTGCTTAAGGCCAGGAGAATTATGGAGGAAAGGAGAGGGCTTAGGATATACATGTAGTCCTGATGGACCAGGAAAATAAAATGAGAAAAATGCCAAGAGAGGCATCAGCAAAGCAATCAGTTCGGGATGCTACCGGGTTTGCAGCCCAGTGGCTCCTCAGTAGGTGCCCTTTAGAGAGTTCACGAGAAGTATACGAATGTTTTCTTTCATATGAGAGTTTGCTCTCATAACCAATTTGTTATAGTTATATTTTGGACTAGTAACACTTGTTACTTATGTGCTTTTATACTATATATAGGTGATAATCACGAGTTGGATGTGCCAGCCTAGACGGAGGAGCAATGCTGTCGCTTGCACACATGTTAGCCGATAGAGTGGTTAATATTTTGTATATGATATTATTATATTGAGAATGATGTGATTAAATGTTACGACATGATGAAATGATGTGATTAAATGCTAAGACATGGTGATAAGATGTGATCAAATGCTAAGACATGATGATTTGATGAGCAATGTGTGATTCGAGGTTGCTACTGGCTATCAACCTCTCACACCACAGGAGGTTGCCCAACAGAGTAGGGGGATCAAGTGTCCAGCGGCGTACAGATTTGCGCGAGGAAGGCAAGAGTTGTACGAGGATGCGGTGGATTCATTAGCCAAAGCAACGCGGCGGATGAAGAAATACGCGGACCTTAGGAGGAGGCCGTTATCCTTCAGCGTCGGGGACCAAGTCATGCTGAAGCTCACACCCCAGATCTGGAAGAAGATCAGGCGTACCGAGGTGCACCGAGCATTGGTGCAAAGGTACGATGGGCCATTCGAGGTGGAGAAGGTCGTCGGGAGTGTCGCATACCGGTTGAAACTACCCGAACGATATAAGCTTCACCCGGTTTTCCACGTCAGCTTTCTCAAGCCTTTCCATGAGGATCTGGTCAATCCGAGGAGAGCTCATCCCAAGCGGGCTCCACCAACCATCCGGCAACAGTTTGCGAAACAGGTGGGGAGGATTTTGGATCACAGGCAAGGTGCTCCAAACACTGGGGCTGAGTATCTTATCAAGTGGAAGGGGGAACCGAGAAGCGAGGCGAGTTGGGAAAAGGCGGCGGACCTATGGCAATTTGAGGTGAGGATCAAGAAGTATTTGGCGGGACTTAGCCCTCCGATGAGGACATCGGCTCTCATTGGTGGGGGAGAACTGTCACAGGTTTAGCTGGTGGGACGATCGGGAGCTAGGGTTTGGCGGTTGTCCCTAGATAATCCCGCGCCCAATGCGGATAATCGGTGTTATTCGTGTGGTGGAACAACCTACCCGAGCAGACATCAGAGTTGACGGGCAATTGGGGAACCAACGGGTGCAGTCGGTTCCGAACATGGGCAAGTCCAGGAGCATGTCGGTCGTGATCAAATGCAGACTCAGCATGACCAAGCCGAGTTTGAGGTTGATCGAGGGCATCGGGATCCAAGTGAGTTGGGAGCCAGCGTTGTGTTCTGGAGCTGCTGAGTTGTTGGATCGGAACATGGGCTAGGTGCACCAGGGGTATTGGAACTCCAAGAGTTTGGGATGACGTCACAGGGCTACTCTGGTCCATTGATGAAATAACTCAAAGGTCAAGGGCAGATCTGGACTCATTCTTGTTGGTGACGTGTTTGGTGAAATCTGGTTCGTTGATGTGTTGATGAACGTCCAGGATCAAGCATTGGGTCATGCCTCAATTGTCCAAGCCAAGTCTATAAATAGGGACCTTCATTTGGTGGTGAAGGTAGAAAAGAACAAATCAGATCAAGAGTGATCAAGTGTGGGTGAGTGCCTCCCTGCGTGGAGAAGTGAGGTAGTGTCGGGTAAAGGGGATTGCCGGTGTGTGGCTGCAACCAGCCTTGGTCGGGGCCAAGTGCTGGGCACACCCGGTAAGCTGTCGGTGCAGCGTTGTCCACCTGTGACCGAACCACCCAGTTCTATTCCAGCAGCCTCGAGCCTGCGTGCCGAGTGCTGGGGAAGTCCTGTCGAGTGTGTGTGTCGAGAGGCCAAGTCCGTGGGTTGTGTCCACGACTTGCTGGTAATCCAAGGGGGGTTGGATTACTATTCCTTGTATTCATACTAGTAGAATATAGGTTGGACTTAAGTCCGTAAAACAACTGTGTGTACGTTGGATTTGGTTACCGAGTGCTGGTCGGGTGATTCCTTCGGCCAGGGCGTGCCGGCTGTGTGTGGGTGAGCCGGGACTGGAACGTGCAACAGGACCTTGGTGTTCGAGCAGCTTGTCCGAGTAGGACCAAGCTGTGTTCGAGTAGTGTCCAACCTTGTGTTCGTGAACCGGGCACTTGTCCGGTTGTGTGCGGAGTGGGTGTCCAGTAGGGGGCTGTGCAGTATTCCGCACCTTGCACAGTGCTGTAGGCTGGTGATTCCGAGGAGGAAACACGCCGCACGAGGGACGATTAGGGCGAAAAATAAAACCCTAAATCCGACCTTGTGACAGAGGCTCTGATACCACTGTCACAGGGGTCAACTT